>VXAZ01005997.1:3606148-3616628 GCA_013399875.1 Gymnorhina tibicen
TGTGTGTGTGTGTGTGTGTGTGTGTGCGCGCGGCTGACGGCTCCTGGAGCGTGAACTCCTGCGAGGGAGAGGTTTGGTTTCCCAGCAGCTCAGCTTTCTGGGTTACTTCCTGTCCCATTCTTTAGCACTTATCTTTACTTCCATTCCCTGGAGGAGCTGCCTTGACAGGGCAGCGGTCCTGCCGTTATTATCCCTTCAACTCCTTAGTATCCCGAGAGAGTGTCCTCCTTTTCCAGGAGAGATCCCGATTTTGATGAATAACCCCTTTCCTTCCAAAATTGTGAAGGCTCTTCCTATTTTGCCCAGCTATTGCTTTTGTATTAACCAGTTTTAGTCTTCATTTCTCTCTTTTATGTCATTGTGTCACTCAGTTCTGCTTTTATTTTTTTTAGGTTTAAGCTGCCTTAAAGGAGAATTAAAAATAGTGACTCCAAAGAACAAATTAACACAGAAGAGAGAAAACAGCACTCAAAAAACCCCCAGAAAGGTGATGATTCATTTAGATTCTCAGAGTCATCCTAGACACATGGTTTGGCTGGGACTGGGGCCTCTTGTGTTTTTATGGATTTGAATAGGTAGCATTAGATTTCTTTGTTCTCTTAAAACCTACTTGCTGTTGACCTTTTAAAGTTTGAAAGCTCTGAAGCCCATTTGAAGTACGGTTCCTCTTGTAACACTTTATAATTTTCTAAAATTATTCTGCGAATGTTATTTTGATTATGAATTGCTACTTAATGGGGTTTTTGTGTCTCCATCTTAGGATTGTCATTTAAAATTACTTTGCTCTAGGTCGTTAAAAGGATCTTTTCTTAAAGTCTTTCCATAAATGTATGGGTTCAGCACTGCTTCTGTTTCTGTTTTGATTCTAAAATCTTTATTGGGCTGGGTCATGGTAATTGCATTATGTTGGTTTAGTCATACCTCACTCCTGCGTGGGTCACTTTTTTGTGTGTATGTGTTGTAACGGAGCTGCAAAAATTGCAATTAATTTAATTGGATGGCGTCTGTTTACAAGTACTTACTTTTTGGGCTGAAATCATAGAAGAAGATGATGCTGTTGGATGCTTAAGGGGAAAAAATGAAAGGAGTCATCAAAACCAATCCTTCTGGTAGGAGGGAGGTTCTGTTTCAGGGGGAGAGCTGTTCGTAGGGAGAATTGCGTGTTTTACGTGGTGAGATGAAGAGATGGATCCTAGGAGAGAGAGTGGGGGGGTGAATGATGTCAGTCAGTCTTTTTCTGCATCCTACTGTTAGCATGCTCCAAATGATGGAGTTTCTGCGCGTTCTTTTAACGCAGAGTCTGTCTTGAAGCCATTTTAATCTGTTTCAAATGTAGGTGAGTTTGTTTTTCTGGCAAAGATGCCCTCCATAGAGGTCCCTCTGGTCCATGTCGTGTTTTCAGAGATGTCACTGACTGTACCAAAATGTTGTTCATTGTTGGCAATCAGTTGTTTTTGAGCATTAGCCTGCAGAAGAAAGAGCAGTATTTGCTGCCAACAGCCTTGGTCAAGGCTGGATCATTTTTCCAATACACGTCTTTAGATTAAGACAAAAAGTAGTTGCTCTGTGTTGAAGATTAAATAGAAAATCCTTCCGTAACACAAGTACAACAAATTCTGAGATACTCTTTGGAAGTGCAGGGAAGAAATTTTCCATGTTATTTTGCTAACCCATGAGTAATAGCAAAATATAGTGGACATGCCCGGTGTGATTCCAGGAGGGATTTTCCTGCTGATAGGTGAGGTAGATGCGCATCAGTACAAACTTACCAGTGCAGTTATGGCACAGCTGTTTCATCTGAATTTACTTTATTATAACTCCCTTTTCCCAACCCACCCAGTGCCTCTCACGTCAGGGCTGTAGCTGCTCCAACAGGACACCTCTTGGTGCCGACGGTTCATGAGATCTTTGGGATTTATTCACAACAAGAGGCGTAAGTTTGCATTTGATTTGTGAAGTTCCTTCCTAGTGTGAAATGCCAGTGCAGCAAAGTTTGATTCAGATGCAGAGACTGGAATTGAGTTCATAGGAATCAGGGAATTAACTTCTGGCAGAAATTTGCACATGGTTGAAACAAGGCACAGAGATTACTGATATACTGAAGTCCTGCTCTTGATCCCTGGAAGAAATGCAGCATGTTGCAAGTATAGCAGCCCTTTAGAGAAAGCTTTAGTCTTCAGGCTGTATACTCATTTTGGGTTTGTTTTCCCTATTGTGAATTCTGAACCCTTAAAGGAAATGTGCTGTATTGAGGGACGGTTTTGTTTTGTTCCAGCAGTGCTCATAGAGTGATATTATCACAGTGAAAATCTTGTTTTGTCCACTAAAGACATCCAACAAATTTTGTCCAGTTGGATTCTTTTAGGCTGTATTAAATAGAAATATGTATCAAATATACTTCTAGAGATTGTTGAATGACACGAACTCTGTCAGCAGCACTCAGTTTCTTCATCAGCTGTGCTGTGAGAATTAGTGCTGAAGTGACTGCTTTAATGTGGTCTGAACTCGCCATTGGTTCCTGCTTCTGTCATTCCGTGCAATGTTGGTGTTTGGGTTCTCTAATGATAGTAAGTCATGTGAAAATAAGTCAATCTTAGCAATTAACACTTGCTACAAATCAATTACTTTTAAGGCTAAGCTTCCATCTGACTTTTGCTGTGTAAAACTTAGTAACAGCACTGCTCTAAGTTGGAGGAGAATTGGTATTTTTTGCTTGGTACACGAGGATCTCCAAGCATGCTGCAGAGCACAAGCTCCCTGCAGTTTGTCAGTGCACATCTTGAGGGAGGAGGTTCTGGCTGTGTGAACCTGATGCAGCATTCTCTACTCAAAAAAGCTGTAAGGCCTTGCTTTAGCAGCAGCACTGAGGTCCTGCATTTGGAAGGAATTGCAGGATTTTATTTATGGGGCTCTGCTTGTGCTTAGGGTTGCTAATGTTTGGGTGGGGGTGCTGAGGATGATTGATAGTTGCTGTGCTTTGTGAAGGTGAAGTTTCCCTCAGGTCTGCAGACCTGAAGTTGCTTGAGCTGGGTGATTTCTCTGATTCCCCATCAGGCCCAAAGTCAGACCTCACAATCTCTGTGAGATGGATAATTGTAGTAAAATGACACCTCTGTGCTTCAGTTTCACCCACCTGCAGAATGTAACAGCGCAACAGCTGCTTTTAGTGTGTAACAACACCATCTCTAGTTCTGTGAACACCTGAAATTGGTGGGGCACTTGCAGATTAACTCTTTTGGTTATTTTAAATTTAGTGTGTTCAAGCTATGAGCTGGCCTTATGGGAGCTCTCAAGGGAAATGTGTAACTTTTAATGACGGCTTGTGAGGAGTGAAGGCTTCTTTCCTTTGAAGCAGCAGTTCCTCTGTGATGTTTTGGATTCATGCACTGTTAACTCATTGCTTTCAGACCCAGCAGCTTGCATGTGTTGCTTGGTGATTTTCATCTCAGCCACAGGGATACCTCGCTTGATGTCTGTCTGGGCTGTAGCATGGAACATTCAGCAGAAAATATACTCGGGATTATAAGGCTCTGTGCAATTTTGATATTTCACATGTTACTTGCAAACTTCACAACTGTGATGTGAGAATGCAAATGACAACACAATTGTTTGCTCTACTCTCTTGTCTGAAGAGCTCCTGGAATAGGAACCTGAGTGACAGCTGAAGATGATGATTGTGTTTAGTTTGTCAAAAATACATTGACCATTTTTAAAATGCCATTTGAGTGAGAACACATTTAGCTTGTTCAAGTTTTGAAAGAGGTAGGAGAAGTGAGTTGTGAGACTAATGAAGGCTGATGTGATTATCCTTATTCCACAGGGCTTTCTTTTTTTTCTGCTGTTTATTTGGTTTAAATGTCTCGGAATACTTCAACCACAGGCAACTCGGGTTTACACTGATTAGGTCTGTGGCAGATACTAAATGTCATGTGTAAAGGTACACTTCCCTTGTTGTACAGAGTTAGGCTGACATCAGTAAATTATGGTCCTTATTCTGCTCTTGGATGTGTAATCTCAGAGTTTAAGAATCAGGTCTATCTGTCAGGCCGCGTGAACTAGCAAAATACTGAATTTTGAGGTCTTGCTTTTTGTACCAACCTTTAACTTTATTTAAAGTAAGTATATACATATGTTGGAATTAATTTTCCACATGATGTTTGCAGTGACTTTAAAGAAGTGACACATTGATGTGGAAAAGTCTAAGATCTCTTTGACAACATGAGACATTATCAATAGATAATGAGGATGTTTGTCTTACTATTTTTATTTACTGCTGCTTCTACTATAATTATTAGTGTTTTAATCAAACTTAGTTAAGTCATTGAGTGAGGGAGCTTTACTTTCACTAAATATGACTTATTTTTATTAAAGTTGCAGATCTTACTCTTGCCATATGCAGCTAATTTTCCTTTGGGGGGAAAAGCTTGTTACTTTTTTAGTGGAGCAATCTGTTACCTTGTCTGTAGTCTGTGAAGTCAGTGCAATTCTAATTTGCATCAGCTAATAAAAAATGTGTGGGTTTTAAAGTGAAAATCATGCAAAAATTTAAAAAAAAAAAGTGAACGACTGATCATCTATGCAAAAAAACAAGGCTAGAAATGTGATCAAATTAGGTCATGGCAGTGCAGTTTTGTGCAGGGCTCTAAGCATATCTGAAGACCTTGTATGCTTTATCTTGGGAAGCAAAGCTCTTGGAAAATGTGCATAAGAGGGATGAAAAGGGCTTTTTTTCATCCTCCTCTTTGAGCTATCATTGCAAAGGCATGATTTTATGTTGCATTAAGTGGCAGAAATTTCAACTTAAGCTAAGAGCTGTACAGTTCATGGAACTGTTCTGGTGCAACTCATTTGCAGAAGAAACAAGTCACATTTGCGTTTGTGTGATCAGCTGTACAATTAAGTATTTAATGGTTTTATTGTTTATTATATTATTGCAGTGCTCAGATGAGATAAGGGGGCCTTTCACTCCAAGTTTGCAGCCAAAGGAAATGAAAGGTCAGATAGAGGTGTACAAAGAATTAGTGAAATAACACTAATGAGTACAGGAGAAATGGTCTGGGACTGATCCTGTTAACTGCAGGTGACAGGGAGGATAAGGAGGGTTAGTCTGAAGGAGGAATATGCACAGGGGTGGTAACTGGCATTTGGTATACCTTGATTCTAAGAGAGTAGTTTTTTTGTATGAAGAAAAGGGTGATGATTTTTGAGCTGGTGGTTTTCTTGTATTGTGGAGGAGGCTTTACCTGTTCATGAAACACAGCATGTGTCAGCTTGAGCTGTCACGTGAGGGAGAGGAGACAAGCTGGTGGCTCTGCAAATCCAGCTGAAGGACACAACTCAGTGCTCTATGGGGTCAGGTTTTAATCTTTACTTAGGGAAGCAGAGATGGGATAGAGATTTAAAAAAAAAACCCCATACAAAAACAACCACAAGGAAAAACCCCACAAACAAATACAAAACCCGCAAAAGTAGTTTGGGAAGAACTAAATGGATCCTGAATGTTTTTCCTGGCATCTGACTCCCACAGGGAGATGTTGAACAGTGAGGCAGAAATACCTACTGTAACCTTTGCATCTATTCTTGTTCCATACAGGAGCAGACATACATACTTATTAGAGAGGGGTGTAGACCATTTCTTCAGGGGTTACTCCAGAGAGGAAGTATGCCTCTCATTTCTCTTGTCTTCCATAAAATATTCTCTGTAGCCTTTTCCTCATATGGCAGAAGCAAACTCTCCTCACCCCAGCCTCTAGAGGACTCTTTGATAATGATAGAAAACACACTTTGGGTCTTTTCTGACATAGCTGCATTAAAATGTAGCATTCTCACACAAAGTAAAAGTAAGTAAACCTCTCGCTTTTATTCTTTGCAACTAACAAGAAATACCATTTTTTTTAAGGGGTAGCAGGTTGTTTGACACACATGGGCACAGAAGATTATGAACAGTGAAGACAATGAAGAGCGGGACATTCATCAAAGAGTAACAACCTCTTATAAGGTAATTCAGGACCACATTGAGTTTATCCTGTTGTACTTGCAAAATCAATTAAGTAACTGTTGTTGTCCTCCATTTTCATGGCACTATAAAATCATTATAACCAAGAATATATAGGTATATTTTTCCCCCCTGTGCTTCCTTTCATTTTTTTACTTGCATGAAGAAAGCCAATATGTAACAGCCCAAATGTATGCTGAGTTCTGAATGAGATTGATTACAGTTGCAAAACATTAAATATTAAATGCCAAAGGGCTACTTCCAGTAGTCCTCCTTCTCTTCTCCAAAGATTGATGTCTTAAATGGGGCTTTGCAAACAGGAGTTTTAAATGATCTACGGAGCAGAAGTGGAAATGTTTTCGAAGCTGGTGTGTACCTAAAACTATCCTGAAACCTTTAATGTTATGGTTAAGTATTCTTGTCATTTGAATTTCATTGCTTGCCATAGGGGTGAGATGGAAGAGTGGATATTTACAGAAACTGTGCAAGTGATAAAAGGAGCTGCCTGACTTTGTCTTCTGCTTTGTATGTTTTAGTACTTATGTACTTTAGTACCAGCTAATTTGAATAAGCTCTGCTAGTCACATGCAACATATGGAGCCAATGCCAATTTTTTATAATGCTGCATTACAAATATACCCACCAGCTGAGAAGTGTGAGAGAGAGAGCTCTGCTTTTCCTTAACCAACTGTCTTCACAGAGAGTTGCAGGGGAAATACTGCTGGCCCCTCAAATGAGAAATCCCATTTCACTTCATCTCTTTAGTCATCCATCTCTTTCTCTAGCATTTTGAGCAACTAGTCTGACCTTAATTTTCACATGAGGGCTTGCAAGTATTGGTCCTTTACAAGAAAGGACTCTAAAAATGGCACCATAAAGTTTGTTTACCTTAAGTTTTGATCAGATACTCTCAGTTTGAGAAAAAAGTTTTCATATGTTGTTTTTGTAGGTATCCAGAAACGAGGGCTAAAGGGACACAGTCTGAATTACTATTTTTTAAGGGTTTTGCACGATTCATCGTCAGTTAGATTCTACAGCCATTTTTCACCTGCAAATCCAAAGGAAGATCTTACTCTTACATCTGGAATTTCATTAACAGTGCTGTTAGTGGTGTGATGCAGAATGAAGTCAAGCTCACTGTCTTCTAGGTGAGCATGTTCTGAAGTGCTAATTGGAGTTTAGAGAAGAGCTTAGCAAAAGCTTATTAGAGTCAATAGAAATACTTCCAATTGTCATCAGATTAACCAAGTTTGAGTTTTGGAATATGCTGCAAAAGCTGACCTATTGAGTTAGCAGTTGCTGCTTTGTAAATCCCCTTTCCTCCCAGTCTCAGATAATGAAGTTCACACTATAAAACAAAACAAAGCCAGTTTCTAAGCCATGTATAACATATGGAGCTAAAAAGTCTTCTTTAATAACCCTATGCTGAAGTAGTGATTGTTGCCATACATGGTAAGCTGAAGCATTTATAAATGTCAAAGACAGGCATTTGCTGTGTGTGATTTCCATATTTGCAGGGTAAGTAGGGTCACTGGAGCACCTGTTAATTATGAGTTTATATCTCTCCAAAAAGCAGATAAATAACTTCTGTACCATGGGCATGATGAGGCTGTAGAAGAGCAAATACACGCTGTGCCTTTATCTGCAAAGTTGGCAGTGATTGATGCTTTCACTTTTCTCTTGACTGTGGGTATATCTGGATCACAGGAAAACAAGTGTCCAGTGGGATATGGGGAGTTGATTGCAATGTCTTGTGAATGACCTGTGGATCTTGAGGATCTGGAAATCCTTATGATACCTAAAAGAAGGTTTAGGTGGTGATGTGGGTTAACATCCTAATAAACCAAAAAATTACTGTAAATTTTAAGTTTTGCTTGAAATTAATTTTTATCTTTAGAACTTTTCTTTGTACTTTAATTTGAGTAACTTTGGAGGAGTTTAAATACATTCCTCTTTGTAATCTTCTAGATCTGTTAATATTCATTGCAACATGTTTGAATATTTTCTGAGGCCCCTATTGCTCAGCATTACCTTTCATGTGCCCTGCTTTTATTCTTTCTTCTGATGTTCCTTTCCATTTTAGGACTATGGGATATAATACACAATGCATGTGGATGTGTACTGGGGAAGAATCCCTAAATACCTGTTTATTTTCTTGTCCCCCAGTAGAATTGCAGATGGTACTTTTCAAACAGGGCATGGAGTATATAGTATTTCCCTGTTTCCCAATGTGTGCTTGTTTCTAGGCTCTTTTACAGTGGCTATTTTAGATACCATTTTGGCCCAGCTTTCATATACTCTATCAAGGTAATTATAAATTGAATTATTCTGATATATGTTCTCCTGGTGTTTGACAGGACTATAGTAACTGCACTTAAATGTATTTTCAGGTCTCATATATTATTATCCTTGTATTTGATATTTGGAATGTAGAAGGTGTTTGCAGCCTTTATGTACTAATTAAGAAGTGCTCAAGTCAGAATACAAACAGAAGACTCTCATTAAAACAAGGGTGAAAAAGGAAAGAAGATAATTAAAGTTTTCAATTTGAACAGCAATATTACTAATGCTCACGTGTAGTAGGTCTCAGGATTGTATTGGTAAGATATTTTCACTGAAGCTTAGAAAGGGTACATTTCTAGAAAAATAAAGAGTATCACAGTTCAGCTACTCTAGCAGTGCAGTGCTGCTTCCTGCAACAGTTTGGATCATCCGTTCCATAATTTGGATAATCCATTTAACCGCTATCTCCAGAGTTAGTGATGTTAACCACAGTGTGATTTTGAAATGAGTGGTGGGTTCTGGAGATTTTTCATTTTGCTTATTGCTCAGTTGCTTTAATGGTGAAGTGCTGTTTGATGCTGTCATTTCTGAAGAAAACATTTACTATTTATAATGTGCAAGTGTCCTTTTCTTTTGCAGTTCAGTGATGTCAACCATGTACTATGATTTTGCTAATAACAGTGAGATCATTCGGGGTTCATCCTCTGTGTAACATCACTTTTCTCGGCATATAGAGAGAAATCTTAGCATCACATTTCATTAATCCTGACTTTTTCCTAGATACCCCATTTCTGATCCCAGTCCTAATTTATTCCTGCTTCACATTGATTGAAGGTGACTCGTGTGGGCTCATGAGGCTCCTGTAAAGGCCAGACTCAGCTAGGATGTTACACCACCACTGCCGGAGGAACCCTGAGCTACAGGAAGAGTTGCAGATCCAGGCTGCCGTGGCCGCTGGCGATGTTCACACCGTGCGCAAGATGCTGGAGCAGGGATATTCTCCAAACGGTCGGGATGCCAATGGCTGGACCTTGCTTCATTTCTCTGCAGCAAGAGGCAAGGAGAGATGTGTCCGTGTTTTTCTGGAACATGGAGGTGAGTTGCCCACAGAGAAAAATCTTGGTACTCATCTGACACCTTTCTATCCCAGTTTCCACTGCAGGGCTTTCCAGCACTGATTAGATATCAAAATACTTCTGGTTATCTTTTGTAATTATTTGTTACTCTTTTGTTCTTAATCTCTGTTTATTTCTGATGCATACTCTGTGAATGACATCACAGATTAGCTTTATATCTTAATAACTTTTTTCCCCCAGCATTGCCTAGGAATTGTTCAAGGAATGAATAAGCATTATGAAAATAGGGCAGAAGGACTCATTATAAAATGAAATACACTCACAGCACTCACTACAGGCTTTTCTTCTCTGTTAGGGGGTATTATTAAGGGAAGGCAGGTCCTTGAATTTAAATCCTAGGGAAGTTTGTTTCGAATTCTAAAGCAAGTTAACCAGTTGCATCAAAGACTAAGTTTAATATAGGCTTTAACAGAATTTGCTAAACTTTATGAAAACAGTCCTCTTTGTGCAAGGATTTTAGTGTCAGCTAATCCAGATGAGTTTACAGCTTTCCTGCATCCAGCAATGATGAAGCTTTAATTCAAGAACTGACTGAGTTTTGTTGATTTAAGTGATACTCATGTGGGTGACAATTATTTTCCCTCAGGTGGTACAGTCAGAATTTCTCATTGGTTTATCATCTTCCAAGGCCACCTGACATTTTAGAAAAGGACAGTCCTAGTCTTTTAATGTGGTACTGGAGAGGAAATCAGTAGATGTTCTCCATGTTCTGATCAGTGCTCTTAAAGAACAGCATCCTTTATCCATCCTAGCACTGTTCTTACCAAATGAATTATGAGTTAAGATGTTTTCAGTCCCAAGGAAATTGAAATGATCTTTCTGATGCTTTGTGTATCTGAGGCCATACGGGCCCCTTATGTCTGTCACAGTGTTTGTCAGCTGTATGGATCATCCTGGAACTGGAGTGGCATTAACAGGCTGTGGTAGTGGCACAATCAGTGATTTGTTCCTTAACAGCAGTGGTGAAATACAGCCTGAGCAACTGGGCTCTGTGGATATACCTACTACAGACTGTAACTACATAAAAAGGGCAATCCTCATGTCCTTACTGGAAGGGGGGGGGGGG
>VXAZ01005997.1:3616665-3897555 GCA_013399875.1 Gymnorhina tibicen
AAGCTACTAAATTACATTAATATATAACTTCAAGTTCAACTTTTAAAATTTAATATATGCAGATAATCTCAAACCTTCAGTTTGATAAATCAGAAGTTTAAGGCTTTGAGTCACATACATTGCTTTTGACTTTTTATCTGTAAATTTAAAGATGATGAAAAACCCCAATCCCTTCTGTATTCCTATGTATTTTTGTTTTATAGGTTTTCATATTACATAGCTGCTGATGCAGTGGTTTGTTTTTATTTTTGTTGTTACTCTTTCCTATACAAAGTACCAGCTGAATGTGATGCCTCATGAAAACTGCCTGTAATGAAACACCTTTGTCCTGAGGCAGCTTGGAGTTGAATCACTGGGATGAGAAAGTTGAGTAACAAATAGTGTGAGGGTTAGTCATCCACAGCAGCTTTCCTGCAGCTGAGCCTCGCTCCCGAAAATTGGCACTGCCTTGTGCCTTGCCTCGTTTTCCCTCAAAACAGAGGCATAGAAATAATGACTATTTATCACATAATAATGTCACAAATGAGTTATTAAGCAGCAAGTGAGTTGATTCTTACAAGCTGAGTTAATCATGCCACCCTCATTAGGGAGAGGTTTGTGTCTACCTTTCCTCACATGGTCTTCACTTTTCTCCCTCTGGAGTGGATTGTTTTGCTGCTGGTGCAAATCCCTGTGGAACAAAAAAAAAGATACTGGGGTGAAGGAAAAAGTCCTTTCCTGGTGTGAATCTTACAGTAAAATAGAGAGTATTGAACTATATATTGGTAATAAATTGACAGTGAGAGGGAGTGTGTGGAGTTCTGGAGGAAAGAGGGAACTGAGATGGGAAGGAAGGGGTGGCTGGTGGTGGTTGTGTCTGTCTCGAGGGATGATGGAGCTTAGCAGAGCTGGGAATATTTTCATAGGGAAAATAGGACTGGGAAAAGCACAGTGGGCCGTTGCTGAGGTTAGAGTGCTGTGCCTCAGATCTGAGATTGCTGGAAGGCTCCCAGCATAGCCTGCTAGTGGGATGGAGGTTGAGTTGGGCTAATAAAGGCTGAGAAGGAATCTGGTCAGTGACCTGGAAATAAAAAGTAGATTCTTATGGGAGTCATGACCTGTCCGCCTCCTGCTTTTGCTTTTTCTCTTCCATCATTGCTCACCAGCAAAGAAAAGAGCCAGAGGACAGCGTTGTGCATGCAGATTGGCTGATTTGAGTGGAGGTGGTGGAACAGCAGGAAGCTTTTTATTATCTGCTGAGGAAGGAGACACAGATAGATGGGGAAAATGCAGAAAAAACCAGTCCAGACTAAAGGATGAGGCCAGCAGAAATACCAACTAGATACAGAGGGGATAAGTCAGATAACAAATATTATTTTGCAACTGGTAAAATGCAGAAACTTCATCATAACCATGGAGGAACTTAGTTTTTATGAGAAATAGTGAATTTGACTTTCTTAGTATATTCATCTCATTTTATTAAAGTGAAGATTCTATGAAGCCAGCTCTCCCCATTCATAGAAACGATATGGACTCACAAAGCAACACCAAAACAGGGAGTGTAGATTTTAGTAATCTTGGATTTTTATGTAACAAGCCTTTTTTCCCTTTAGTGTACTTTTAAAATTTTTAATATGACATATAGAGGCAGACAATCCAACACTGGGCAAGAAATATGTTTTATTAATTCCCAACCACCACTACTAATGTTACAACAACCTGAAGTCTTGAAAGTGTTTAGTTAGCTGTCCCTTGGTGATATCTTCTCAGTATTAACTGAGCAGTTTCTGGTTACTGATAGTAAAATGAAGAAATAATTCACTAAAGCTTCTAGAAATGAAGTGGTAAAAGAAAGTAGGCAAGCAGCCGTATTTATTTATTTTTACTCTTGGCTTCAAGGTATCTAAATTTTAGTAAGGTCAAGCAGAATCTGGGAGGATCTAGAGAATGCCAAATGCTCACCCCCACTAAGCTCCTAAAGTGTTTCTGTCTCTGAACAGTAATGCTTTCCTGGACATCTTCTGTATCAATGTTATCTTAGGAAATTCAAAACAGAAGCTACATGTAGCCATGTTTCTAAACCTTGTGGTCAGAATTAAGCCCTAGCTGGGGGAAATCAGCTTGAAATAACAGAAGTACTCTATGAAGGCAGAAGCATTGCTGAAGCATTGCTTTCTTGGCTTCCCAAATTACTGTGATAGAGTGACCTAAGGAAGGTGTCAAGGAAAAAGGAAAACTGTTCCACTGAGCTGTAAATGTAAACTCTAAAATATGAGTCTTTTATTTATGAATCTATATATCCTCTAGGTTACAGTATTAGAAAAGAGTTCTATTAACAGTAGAGTTTAACTGACTAACTTAGGTGCCCAACTTTCACATGAAATAAAATAATCTGAGTATCATTCAATGCTACAGATTTTGCATCTCAAGTGAGCTTGATTGCAATAACTGGTACCCTTGATAAGCTGTTCAAGGTTTCTGCCATTGTATTTAAGAACGTTAGAAGTGACCAAATGCAGTGGTTTGTGTTTCTAGATTTTACTCTCCCCATATTAATGGGGAGCTTGGAATGAAAGAATTGTTTGACAATCAGGATGGAGATGAGATAAAGAACCACTGGCAAGTGCTGGCTTAATCCCTTCCTAGCTAAAACTATCAGGTAGTTTTTACCCCTGTGCAGATTCTAAAAGGTGAGCTGAGAATCATTCCCAATTAATTTTTACCTTGCTCATGTTCCAGGGGGAGTTACTTTACAACACGATACCAATACTGAAAATTCTAGAAAAACCAGACAAAACCCCCACAGCAGCACAAGTTCTTTAGGCACCATCGACTTTGGGGTGTTACTTTTACTAAGACAGGGACTGAGTGGATGGCATTTGTAGGCAACTTCATGCAGGTCCAGCCTCTGCTGAAAGCCCTTGTGAAGTTCGGAAGTTTTCCAGGAGGTGGCAGCAGGACATTGATGGAATAGCAACAGACGTTTCTATCCTGTTAAAATTGTTTCCCTAATCCAGGGGCAGACTGTTGGCTCACGAGAAGTCCATAACCTTAATGGGAATTACAGTATATTTTCACGAGGTTTTCCTGACGGGTTTGTTATGGAAAGGTTGGTTGGTTGTGTTGCTTGGTTTCCCAACTGTGAGGCTTTTTTTTCCTATCCTTCTTAAGACACTTCTCTTACATGATTTAGTAATTTTTAGGTTCATTTTAATGGTCAAAAGCAATGAAATTTTGGGGGTAAGGAAGGTGTGGAAAGGTACTTAAAACTGTAGGTAAAAGACATCCTTATGTTACAAGGAGATTGTTGGGTTTGGATTACAACAACCAGTGTAAAAGTGCATATAGGTGCACATATAAAAGTTTGGCCATGTCTGTTTGAATTTGGAAATGGCGTTGATTAAACAGGCTTGTGGCAGTGACCTGCACCTCATCTGGGGATAGAAATGATGCCTAATGCAGTGTGGGAGAGAGAAGGTACAACTCAAACATTATTTCTTCTAAAAATCTTTTTTTGGTGGAAAACGGCTCTGACTGCTGCTGTCTCCTTTCCATTATGTCCATCTTCGTCCCCACTTCTGCCCTTCAGAATGTATCATCCCTCTGCATCTCAGTTCTCATGCCTGTGCTACCCACTTTATTTATCACCACTCAGAAATCAATGTAGAATAGTCAGAGCAATGTGAAGAAAGAAAGCCTGGGAGCAGCATCACTTTGAAATATTATCTTTGCGTGGGTTGTGCTGATTCTTTGCTGTATTTTGGACACGATCACAGTGCAGGTTAGGAAGCACACATTCAGTCACTGGCTACATTTTCCTGCTGAGCTGTGGGTATGCCATTCCTTTAGCTCAGGTTAGTGTGGCTTTACAGAGCACTGAAGCTTCTGCTTTTCATGGAAGACAAGGAAAGCTGTCATTAGCAAGGAACTAAACTTTCCTTAATCTACCCCTTATTTCTATGTTTATTTCTATTCTGTGCACTAGAAGCAGTTCTCCCATCTTATTTCTCTGTGTAGTCAGGCTGCATTCATTTGTATGCTGGATTTTTTTTGTTTGTTTCTTTGTTTCCTTCCTCTCCATCTTCTCTTTACATTTAAAAATATCCTTAAAGTTGCTGGATCATCTTTGCAGCTGCATTCTCTACTCCTTTCCAGTCTTTTCATTTTGGTATGATGTCTGTCTTGGTGTTATCTGGATATAATCAAAGTGGGTTGGGAGGCTTATTCCTGTTTTGTGTTAGCACCTTTGTGCGTTCAGACTAGGGTAGCCTGCAATTAGTATTGTATATTGAACTTAACTTAGAGCAGCTCTTTGGTATCCTGTGCAGATGGTATCTAACTTAGGTTGGGAAAGTGTTCAAACTTCCACTCTGTAGTAGTTGGTACCTTTTCGTGTCCAACAGCAGCACCTATGGATGCTGAAAGGAGAAACCCCACAGCCTGGCTTGTTCTCTAGCTGAGAGATGGCACCTTGCCTTGGGTAATTAATTAGTCGCTTGCTATACAAGTTTGGGTGTCCTGAGGAAATTAAGTAAATTGATTGTATTATTTTAATTTTTAAATTAATTAACCAGTCTGAGTGTTCGTGCTGTGTGAAGGGGAAATAAATCTGTAATTACCTGTACTCTGCACTAACAGTGTATCTGAGCCCTTTCAGAAGTAGGTTTTTACATTCTTAAACTTTTGTGAAAGTATGAATTCAGAACAGATTCTAAACAGATTCATCATCTATGAAAAGAGACTTTATCAAGATAATCTAAAATAACATACATCCTACATGCTTTGGAAATCCTGCAGACCACAGAGAAACATTTTACCTAATGCAGCATTACACCCTAAAAACAATACAATGCTGCCAGACCACAAAACATCCGCATTTTGGGACAGCAGATGTTTCTACACATGCTTCTTTTTAAGACCAAGAAGCAACACAAGGGAAAATAAAAAGTTGAACATTGAGAAAGAAATGTAATATTGTAGAGCTGGAGGGAAACTGGATGGACAGAGAGAATTGAGTAATTAGTAGTTAATTCCTAAGAGTGCTAGGAAGATGCGCAAAAGTATTTGTCAAATGGAAACATATGTATGTGAAAGAAAAATTTTTTTTTGTAACTCGTTCTTAAATACAATTTTAACTTTGCCTTAAAAATAGCATGTTCGTGAAAGCAAGAATTAGTTTGAAGTACAAAAAATCCTGTCATGCTACGCCTGGAAAGACTAGCAATTACTGTTTGATTTTTTTTAAATTTTTTTTTCAAATTTTTTTTCAGCACCAGATTACCGTAACACCTTCTAATTATTTTTAAATTTTATTTTAACTTCAGCTGATCCCACAGTTAAGGACTTAATTGGAGGCTTCACTGCTCTGCATTACGCAGCCATGCATGGCCGGGCGAGGATTGCACGCCTGATGTTGGAATCTGACTACAGAAGTGACATTATTAATGCCAAGAGCAACGACGGCTGGACTCCCCTGCACGTCGCTGCTCACTACGGCAGAGACTCGTTTGTCAGGCTCCTCCTGGAGTTCAAGGCTGAGGTTGATCCGCTCAGTGATAAAGGTACTACACCACTCCAGCTGGCCATTATCCGGGAGAGGTCAAGCTGTGTGAAAATCCTCCTGGACCACAATGCCAACATCGACATTCAGAATGGTTTCCTGTTACGATACGCTGTGATCAAAAGCAATCACTCGTACTGCCGAATGTTCCTCCAGCGAGGGGCCGATACAAACTTGGGGCGCTTGGAAGACGGACAGACACCCTTACACTTGTCTGCTCTTAGAGATGATGTGCTTTGTGCACAAATGTTGTATAATTACGGAGCAGACACTAACACAAGGAACTATGAAGGACAGACCCCACTGGCTGTTTCAATAAGTATTTCTGGAAGTAGCCGACCCTGTCTGGATTTCTTACAAGAAGTGACAAGTATGTATGTAAGAGAAGTTAATCACAGGACACAATGTCCTCTAAAAGCCTTCTTTGAATTTAGCCCCAGAAAAAAAAAAAGCTTCCTCTCTGCCCCTTGATGCTATTTAAATGCACTAGAAAATTGCTGGGAAGGTGAAGGGATTGTGATACTGGGAATCTCTTACTCGGCAAAGGTGCTAATGTTAAGTGTACTTCTTTTAAATTAGTTTTGTTTAAATATCTACAGGAAGCATTCATTTTCAAAGAGTGAACTGTAGAACCTCATTTTATTACTGGCCTTAGCACGGAAGATTTTTGGGTTTGGTTTTGTTGTTTGTTTAGGGGTTTTTTAGTGTCTTTTCTTTTGCTTTTTTATTGCCATGCAAATCCTCGGCAGTTGATGGCTTTTTCATCTGCACTACAACTAGGGCAGAAAAGAGCTTTGGCTGCTTTGTGTTCTCCCACATTCTCTCCTTCCCTCCCCTAAACCAGACAACAAAATGCTGCAGTTCATTCCTGCAACTTGAAGGGGTTTCATGTGCTGTGTAGCTTTGATTTGATTTTGTTGATGTCTTTGAAATACGAGATGTTTTAACTCATCGTGACTTCTGATACTTAGAAAAAGTTTTGGGCTCCTAATATCATAATCACTTTTTGATTACCAGTTTTTGGTGTACTAGATCTACTGAAAGTTTTCCTCTCTCAACATGGAATGCTGTACTAATGTTTCATAATCATAGTATTGCCTAAAGCCTTTAGGAATGGCTGATTAGCATTCAGCAGAGTTTGCCAATTCAAACATGTTAAGATGGCCTGATAAATTATCATCCAACTAGAAGGATCTTTGCACTACAGAATATGGGGTATTTCATATATCCTTTTTTGTCCCCTACATGTAGCTCCTTTTATTTTTTTGAATGTGGTTATTTTTTAATGAGAATTAGACAACCTATATACTCTGTAAAGAAACTGAAAGTCAGTGTGGGCTGGAAGTGAATCAGCTAAGATCTGTTGTCAGTAGCTGACACAAATAAGCATTTGGAATTTCCTTTCTTTTTCTACACGATTTGTGGTGTTGTTTTTGCTCACATCTGAAATTGAAAGAAAATTTCTGGAAAGGTGGAAGTTGATAATAAGAAATACAAGCAATTTTGGTTTAATTTGCCTGCCCCTTCTCATTCAAACGCATTTCTTTCTGGTTTCCTTTTTGGAAGCCTCTCACTATATAGTTGCAGTGTCAGGGATTTTAGGAGATGATAAAATATCCAGACTTGCAGTTTTTCAGTCTTAGGATGTATCAGTAAGCAGGAAAGCTTAGGCTGCTTCTGTGTTTCCTCAGTGTCTAAAGACCAATGGAAACGGGTACTGTAATTTTTAGTTTGCAGATTCCATACCTTAAGGGTTTAATGTTAAGTGAGAAGTAAATTCTGCTACCAAAAAAAAGTAGCTTTAATTTGTGGCCAGTGTAACAGTGTTGGAACTATCCCAGTTTTGTGCTGTTGGAGGGAGAACTGGGAAAGCAGCGCTGACAAAACCACTTCAGCTCTGTGCTTCTGAGCAAAATAATTATCAATATATGTTTACAAACCACTGTAAACAAACTCTGCTACCCTTTTTGTAAATATCCAAACACTGTCTTCCCTGCTTTTCATGAATAATTGCTTTAATAAGATGCCGTGTGAGAGATGAGATGGATAAAGAGCAAGCTGGCATTTTGGTAGTGGAGTTCCCGGTTAAGTCTGACTGTACAGGGAATTGTTGAGATCTCATGCTGTAGCACATTGGGGAAGAATCTTGTTTATGAGTCTACTGCAATATGTATTTTCTAGAAAAAAAGTTTACAAAATTTTTGGACAATTCTTCTATTGGAATTCTTCCTGAAACTCTTCTATGGTTGGCAACAGTTCCTTGTTTGTGGGGCTTAATGGGAATTTCTAGTTTGTTTATTTGAACCTTATACTGAGTGCTTTATATAGAAATCCATAGCTATAAGTTTTATATGTACATATGAATTTTGAAGAGTATATTTGATAGTAAAACAGGAATTAGTTTTTATTTTTCAATAGATTATCATTTTTAAACCTAAAGATTAATAGATATAAATTATGAAAGTTATCAAACTGATCTGTCTTCAAGTGAAAGCAGTTGCATGCTGCATATAAATGGGATGCTATTTAGTAGTCTACATGTAAGATGTGAGTAGTTTTTTTTTTTTATACTTGGAAAACGTATTTGTACAGTTTCAGTTTCTCAGAAAACATCATATGTGAATTTCTTTTTGTTTTGGTAGGTATTGTAATCGGTAATAATGGCAGCCTTTAGCCCAGGTCCCCGGTTGGGAATAACAGGCAAGAAACCAAGCTCTCAGAAATACTCAGTATTGGCCCTGAGAGTCTGCAAGAAGATATTGGATTTTGGGGTTTGACCCTGAAGGTCTGATATTCTTCCTGGTTACAGGTAGAGATTCCTTTGCTCCTAGAATAATTCCAAGAGGAAGTTATTCTATAGTTGTGTTTCAGTATTTAAGCACAAAGCTGGAAGTTAGGAACAACAGAGTTTTTGACCATGAGTCTGCTGTTGACTTGGTGTTCAGACTTGAGTGTTTTTCTTTTTCCCCTCTCTTCTTTTTTACAATACAAAAATAAGCAAAGTCTCCCTGGGAAAAAAAATAATATTGAAGATGAAAACTGCTCAATGATTTTATTAATCACCTTCCTTTTCCTTATCTGTATTACACTTTCCTATTCCAAAAAACATTTGGCAGCCACCATAGTACCTGAGATCATTTGATATAAGAGTTGGTTTGGAGCAATGTAAATGCTTCAATTTTCACGTGGTCTGAACCTGCCTCTTCAGGAGTGTTAATGTGTTAAGCTTGGAATGCACTAATGCAAATTAAAATAGAGATGCATGTATATGATATATATGAAGGTAGAGGTACATAGAGAATTCTATTGGTAGTGTATATATTTATAAAGTTAGTGTGCAATCACTGCCCTGAATGAAATGATTTATTTTGAAGTTGAATGGAATTTGAGAATATTGAAACTTGTAAAAAGAATGCGGCAGGTAGAAAAAATGCAAGTGTTAGAAAAATACATAAGGGCTTAAATAAACTTTAAGATACTAGAAATTCAATTATAATCTTTAAAGAAGGGAATTTAAGAAAAGCCTGGAAACTTCCCTTTCCCCATAGCCCTCCTTGAACTGAATCTGTGTTCTGCTCAGGAGCAGGAGAGGCTGTGAGGAGCTGGGCGAGCTGCTGATCTGTGTCAAGGCAAAGAGCTCAGGAAATGATTTGGCCAGAGCAGTGTGATGTGCCTGGTGGGGCAACAGGTATCAAAGAACCCAGTTCAGATCTGGAACAACATCTAAAGGTCACCCAATGAATTTAACTACAAATGTTTCAACTGCCTTCTTTTTTCGAATTTTTCAAAGGGCAGATCTTTGGCTTTGACTAGAGATTGTAATTTTGTGTTTAAATTTATATAGCACTGTAAATGTGCAGAAAAACTGAGACAGAAGTCCTGTTAAGGAAATCCTTATACGTCCTTTGTTTCTATCCCTTGGCTAAATCAAGATAACTTTTCACTAGAATTTTTTTTTAAACCAGAAGAACATTTTAAAAAGTTTATCTCTGCATAGTTTTAACTTTTGTGAATACAGAAGTGTCATAGTGAATTAAGTAGATTTCTACATATTTTATTACATGGATAATTACAAAGGAAATGGTATTTTCATGTTTGCAATAACATAGAAGATCTTTACTGGAATCACAGGCTTTACTTGTTTCCTTGGGTGCTGCTGAAAATCTTGCAGTGATGATTGAGGTCTGCTTTGTCATCCAGTTACACAGGGAACTAGGATAAGGGGATTATTTTATAGTTTTCTACTCTACAGCTGACTGTTGATATTAGTAGTTGAATCATATTGTGTAGCTATATATGCAGTTATGTACTTTGAAAGAATTTTTTAAGAGGCCCTTAAAAACATTTTTTTTAATATGTGGCATTTAAGGTACAGCTGTGCTCCACTCCCATTTGTACACCTATGCTGTACTCTGCAAAAATAATTTTAAAATAGAATAACAATGCATCCTAAGCCTGTCTTGATGTTCAGAGCGCTTTACTTACTGTCTCCTAAAAATAGATAAACATTATGGTGTTGAAATTCTTAGCTGAATTTCCATAGCAATTTCAGTGAGACTGAACTTACAGAGATGTTACAAAATTTTTTTTAAAAATACCTTTGCAAGCATATTCAGATCTTAATTTCATTGCTAAATACACCTGTTAAGTATAACATTGAGCCTTACTGACATTCTGCTTTTTCATATAGGAATTTTCAGTCCAAAATAGACATCTCCTGGGTACATCATTTCTGTGCCAGATAGGCTGAAATTTAATAGACATCTAAAACTCATTGTGGGGAATTATTTTTCAGCGACCAATGAAAACATGTCAGGCTCAGACATTCTAGCAGAGGCATACTGAAAACAAAATTAAATTAGAACTTTTAAAATAACTTGTATGATATCCAGTTTAAAAGAATCAAAGCTCTCAGTGTCCTGTCGAGCTGGACTCGCGTCAGAGGAGTTCTTTCACGCTCTCAGTGAACACTCTCTAATTCTACATTCAGCCCTGCATGTCTGATACAAATATTTTAGATCTATATATTTTTGATATTAACTTTTTCTGACATTTTGCATGCTGGAAAACCAGATATCCTCTGCAGCTACTCTGCTGTTGTTTTTTACAGAGTGCAACCCAGTGCATTTCGTAAACTTTAGATCTATCGCAGTGAGCAGCCGAATTCCCGTTCGGCTCAGCCTCGGTCATTTCCTAGGTGATCCCAGCCTTTCCCTATGATCCTGGTTTTGTGCATCCTCCCCAGTGTGTTTCTTGCCTGGTGGGTGTGAGTTTCCAGCTGATAAATTCAATTATCTTTTCCTTCCCCGCCCCCCCCACCCCACCCAAAAAAGCCAACAAATTCAGAACTCAGTTTAATTGCTGGCAGTAGCTGCATTCCTTCACCACTGTGAATTAAGGGATGGACTTAAGGCTTTGCTGCAGAAATAAATACTTTTCCTGATATTCTGGAAGAACTGAGCTGTTGCCAGCATACATTAGCCTGGTTTCAACATATTTTGTAAAATGTTTCAAAAGATTTTTATTTTTAAGTTCCCCTTTGAGGCACAAAAGAAATTACCAAATGGTTTCTTGCTACTGTTTTCAGCCTTTCAGAATTCCCAGGGGGGACAGAGGCTCAATTTGAGAAATACCACTCTAAGGTTTTTTAGAGACATGCATTAATATTGTAGAGAAGACTGTGGGCGGCTTCTGAAATATGTCACTGATGTTATTTTTCATTTTTTAATTTCTTCAGAAACAGCCTATCCACTTCAAACCAATGACACTGATTGTTTGCTTTAAAAGTACTTTTCTTTTAGTAGTTAGAACAATACATCAGAGGGGATCTTCTTGCAGCCTAAGATGTATTAATTTCAGTTATTCCTAAGTTTTCTCTTGGGTAACAGAAAGGTCAGTTCATGATTTTTTGCATTGTATTTTTACATGTGTTTTTTTGCTCTGCATCTGCAGTGGAAGAAACGGGTAGGAATTCCCCTTTTCCAGCTTTACACTACTGGATGAAAGTCCCCAAAAAACAGTGTTGTCAGAGGTATCACAAATATGCCTTAATGGTCCCTATATATAGACTTATTAGGTGAGTTAGAGTTTTATTTCTTGGGGAGCATTGGCTGCAGAGGGAAAGCACAGGTATAAACACAGAGCAGTTTTAACAGTGACACAGTTCTTTGGACAGGTAGCAAATCCATAATGGAAGCTTTGTCTGTCTCTGGGATAGAACAACAAACTCTCAGATATTGTATCAAAAAACTCTTGAAACTGCAAAAAGGGAAGGGATGGAGTTTTGAATGGAAATTCAGATTAATTGTAATTTCTTGCTGTTAAAATATGCTTTTTTGTCCTTTGCTTTACCAGCAAAGGCCATTCTCTTAATAATAATTTAAAGGCTCATTTCACTATTTAAGTAAAATAATTATTAATTATTTAAGTGGGAAAAGCTCAGAAACTTACTTTGTTAGCAGCTGAAGAACTGATTTAGGAAAATGCTTAAATTTTATACGTACTGAAGTCTGCTGCATCTAGATTGAAAAAAAATCAAACAGCAATTCCTCTCGATTCTTTAAGCCCATGCTTTACATTTCTTCTGTTTGGAAGAAGCTTTTCTGTCAGGTTTGGGACACTGTGCACAAGAATTGCATTGGTGGGGATTTCTGCTTTCCCTTCCAGCATAGAGCACAAGCTCTGGAAGGCAGAAGATGAACTATACGTCCTTTTCCTGTAATTAATACTTCTAATTTATTTGATTGCTGCTATAAAGCAAAATAAATTGACTGCAGTAAGTAATGATTTGGTGAACACACAAGCAAATGCAGAATAACATCAACGAGGTGGCCCTTTGAGGTGGATCAGGGATGTGTTGGATGTTTTTAAGGTGATCAGCAGTTTTATGTCTCTGTTTTGCATGATAGTGGTAATTAGGCCAATCGTACCTTTCATGTTTGTGGGGTTTTTTGTTCCTTTCTCTTTTAATTCTTTTCCTTTCCAGCTTATTTGCCTAAATAACTTCCCAAACTTGTGATGCAGGATATAACCAAAGTTGCTACTTCCTGATCGTTTTTAAAGAGAACGTTATTCATCATTTAACTTGCCTTACTTTGCCAAGTTACTAATAACATTTTTCATTTGCCAAACTAAGGTTCACTGACATCGGTCCGTAATCCTTTATTTTTTTTCTTTTTCATTCAGATGCAACCAAGAATGAGTAAGTGTTCCAGACACCGTTTCTAATAAATCACAAATGCATTAATAACCCTGGAATTTGCAAGGCGTGACCTAAGACACCAGCAGCCACTAGATGTAGCAACTGGTGCTTAACACTGGAAATGTCCATTGTTAACACATTCCCAGGAAATATTTTTTAGGCTTATCAGGGGAAAATGTCATACATTTGATAATCGGGTCTTTTTGAATTTAACTGATGACCAATTTCTTCTGGGTGTTTTAAGTTGTCTGTTCCTTTATGTTCTCAAAAACCACGTAGGATGTTAATTAAAAGGCATTTATTTCTGAAACCAGAAATCAGTGTCTCATAGCTGATTTATTGTGTACTCTTACTACAGAAAATACACATAGACCTGCAGTCCTTTATAATTTCTAATGCTGCTGTTTGCAGTGAACTTTCAAAGCAGTGCATCCTTTCTGAACCCTGTTTTAAAGCATCAGAACTATTTCTTTATCACCATTAGGATTGTTTGGTTTCTTACCAAAAATAACTTTCCTTTCCCTGAAGTTTGAACATTCAGCTGTTGTCCGAGTTGCCTAAATTCTTTCCTTCAGGTAGGAAAAAAAAGTTGCCAAGAAGAAACCACTGGTGGACAAAGTAACCATTGGTCTGTATTCTAAATCATGGATGGAGGATATAACTAAAAATAAATTGACATTTAGGTGGTGATAAGTATAATAAAAGTATTTTCAGTGTACATGATGGAAACTCAAATTTTCATGTTTTTTTAATTTCAAACCTAATTTCTTTAAAAGCAGACTGAGACTATTTTCGTGCATTACTTCTGCTGGCTTACCCTGGATAATTTTAGTGCTTAAGATAAATCCCGGTGTCTAAAAACCCCTACCTGTCTGTCAGCCCATTTCTATAGATACCAACAGAAGCACCTACATTGTTCATGGTGCTGAGTATTTTGAATTTGACAGTCATCAAGTCCCATAACCAAGTCCTGGCTTGGAGGAAGAAAAAAAAGAAAGAAAAAGAGGCTTACACAGTTAAGTCGATGATCAAAATATTGATTAGCACAGCTTTGATGTGTTACTGGAATAACTCCAAAAAAGCTGTAGCAGAATGAGGAAAAAGCACAAAGGCAGGCAGTTTGTTCAGAGGTTTGGAGTGATTCCCATGTTGGGGGTTATTAACTGGAGTTTTCAGCTTTGGGAAGAGGTACTGAGCATGAGTGGAGGATGGAGGTTTATATAAAGGTATGTAAAATCATGACTGGCGTGGGAACAATTATTCATTATTTTCCTTGTAACTCAAAGAATGGCAGGCATGCAACAAAGCCATCAGGAAGCAGATCTAAAATAAATAAAATTACTTTGTAGTTTTCCAGCCAACGCCTAATTATATTGTGAAATTTGTTGCCACAGGATGTTTTGGATACTGGAAGTATGAATGGGTTCAAAAAACACTAGACAGATTTACAAAGGGCAAGCTATTCACAGCTATTAAAGACATAGATCTGTGTGCAATCTCTGAACTAGGAAGGCCCAAAGGCACCAGTGCTGAAAGCTAGAAGGGTTTATTGGGGCAGGGTTTCTCAATGTCTGTTGTTCTGCTCTTTCTCTCTTTCTTCCTTCGAATCCATTGCTGGGTGCATTCAGATACAAGACTTGATTAGATTTTCTGAGATTATCTTGGATAGAGGGACCAAAACCCAATTGTTTCCCAAGGTGTTTGATTTTGAGTAGTTTCCTGGTAAGAATGAGTTTGAAAGAAAATGGATTATTTTGGAAAATCCTTGCCAGGAATGCTGAAGTTTTTGTGATGTCAGTAAAGCTTTTCCTCTGTGGACAGTGGTTAACTCATATTTTCATCCCTTTCTGTTTGACAAGGGTTTGGCTGCATCCAAAGCCTGAAGGCTTTATCTTTTCCTTAGAAGGGAAAGAAAACCCCAGTCTTTAACTCTGCTGTGCGATCCTAGAATAACTTTTATAAATCCTCACTCTCTAAGGAAACTTCTTAGTCCTGTTACAGCTGAACTTAGAATTTTTTGTCTTATTGTTTGAAAGAAAAGCAAGACTGAGGGGTTTTTTCCCCAAGGATAGAAAAAAATCTAAAAAGAGTTAAATGGGGGAGTTCTGCTGTTCTGTAATGCATAAGCATATGTTGCCACCTGGTGGGAATCCTCACATGGATGATATCACTTTACACTGGCATCAGTAAAATTATGTGCATTTAAAAATGTTTTTAGGATTCATCCCTTCATTTCACTGAGTTCATTAAAAAGGTATTAACTGGCATCCTTTTTCTCTTGTAATTTTTCCCTTCCTCTCCCTCTTAGGAAACAGCAAACCCCTGTCATTTTGCTGAGTAAATGATGTCTTAAAGTACGTTTAAAATGTGATCATTTTATTTTTATGTGTTCCTTTTGTCTTTTCAGGACAGCCCAGAAACTTGCAAGATCTATGCCGAATTAAAATCCGTCAGTGTATAGGCCTTCAAAACCTCAAACTACTTGATGAACTACCCATTGCCAAGGTCATGAAAGACTACTTAAAACACAAATTTGATGATATCTGATATCCATGAGGAGAGGAACTATGAGCAAGTTTAGTTCTATTCCAGATACTGAAGAGGCTTGTTGCCTTGCACAAAGTATATCCTATGCAAATTCTGATTTTTCTGTGAAGTCAGAAGGCAGGTATACACTTCCTTGGGTTTTTTATACCACACGCTAGAAGGTCTTAATTTTTGGTTTCTTGGTCCAAGTTTACAAGGTCCAAGCTTTCTATACAATATTGCATTTTAAAAATTGCTGTTGGTTTTCTGTTTGTTTTCACATTATGTGTGCAGACTTGCTGTGGAGATGGAAGGCAGCCCCTCGAGGGAAGTGGTTGGTTTGAGTTGGCATGCTGAGCAATTATGCAAGAACATAAAAGTTTGGAAATCAAGGCACCAGTCCTGCAAAAGGATTCAGACAGACCTCCAGAGCCCTGTTGGTTGGGACCCCTGTCTCTGCCAGGTGTTTGTTTTTGCAGGACAGAGGGAGGAATGGACAATTGATATGTCCTTGGGTACTGTATGAATATAACTTGGAAATTGAGGAAAAAAATGCAGTTGCCCTGTTCATTTTGAGGGTCTATACATTGGCACTTTTTTTGGTATTTTTCTTTTCCTAATTACTGTAGTTGGAATGCCCAGAAAATTCAGGCCCTCTTTCCCAACATTCCCTGTTGAATGGGCGGCTGTTTGTAAGTCTGTTTTTACCAGTGACAGTACACTACAGAGAGGCATAGCCTCTGTATTTTTTACATTAACTTAAGAGGAAACAAATTTAGATTTTTTGAAGCCAATGTATTCTGTTGCTCATACAGTGCCTCCTGTGCAATAATCTCTCTGATGTATTTTCCCTTTATGTGTGATTCCCCCATTATTCCTCATTTAGTCTCAGTGCATTATTTGTGAGAGCAGGAGCTGCTGCCTCGCTGTAGTGTTGATGTGACATTACAGAAATGATGCAGCAGTTGCTGTTCATTATTACTCCCCGAATTTCATGAATGTATAACCTACTTTATTTCACTTTCAGTTGAGATTTTTTCTACAGGTTCTCAACCAAATAGTGTCCACTTAAAAAAAAAAAAAAAAGAAGAAATTGGCCAAACCCTTTTGTTTCAAAAGCAGTGTGGGGGGACGTGTTTTGATTGCTCTGAAATTCAGTTTGTTTCAGGTTAGAGAGCAGGAAGTGCACATAAGTTATTAACTAAGAAGAAAAGCCCCACTGACATTAAAAGTTTAAATTTTGCAATTAATCTGAAAGTAGAAACTGAGAGGAGTGCTGAAATCTGGCTACTGAATGTGTCTTTCAAACCAGGTATTAAAAGATGTGTTACAGAGTTTTGTTTCTGATCGTAAGAAAAATTAATTTCTTGATCAAAAGAAGATTGGGCCAAAATGTGCAGTTGTTTCCTTCTCTTTATTTTCAAGGCATTACAGACTCAGCATAACGTTCTTGCCAGTGTTCTCTACTTTTATTTTGGCATCTGCTTGGCTCCAAAAGAGCCCCTGTGATATCAGGAGTGCTTTTGTACCAATTGCACCAACCGAAGTGGGAGATGAAAGGAATGGTGATGGCTTTTAAGTTTCACACTGTCACTTTCAAAATATTTAGTATTAAAAATAGGAAAAGCAAGGTAAGGCAGGTAAACTCATATTATTTAACTCTGCTAGTTCCTTTTCGTATTTGATAACCTTGGGCTGCAGCTCCCTGAGCATGAACCTTATCACTGCTAATGGATGCACCGGAACCATGGCAAGCAAGGAGGATTATCTGTCCCTATTGTGCCTGGCATTGCATCCGGTTTCCAAACAATAAGGGATTTTGGAGGTTCATGGCTCAGAGGGTTGGGAATGGGGTGTTGAACCTTTTTATCTCCAGCTTGTACTGGTTCAAGTCCAGCTGCTTGAGCAGTGACTAGAAGCTCATGTCTCAGCAGTGTGAGCGAGCAAGTCCGGCCCAACACCCTGCATTGGGCTGTAGAGCCTGTAGTGCTTCCTCCTGGTTGTATCTGTGGAGTATGGACAAGCTGAGCATGTGGGTGGGGTGTGGGTGTGAGCTCAAGTCTCTTGGCTCCTGTGGAGGGAAGATCAGCCATTCCAATCTTTGAGCTCTCCAGTGCTGAGACAGGGCAGACTGGCAGGTTTTAACACAAATCTTCCGTTTTCTGACATGAAATCAGGATCCTAGAACTGTTTTCTTTAAAAAAACAAAACAGACTTAGTATTGTTCACTACAGTTGTAAGTTGGTCTAAACCAATGTCCTTTCCCACTGAATTTTTACAGTAATATTTTCTAAGGTAATCTAGAGTATATTTTAGTTGCAATCTATATTAAGGCAAATTATTTGTTCTGTCTGTTGCTGTGACTGAAGAAAATTATGAAAGACTTTGTTGGTAACAAGAATGCTATTTAATGAAGAAATGTGTAATTCCATTATTTATTGTTTGAGGTTTGTTTTTTGGTTATTTCTTTTAAGTAACTGACATCTAAAAGGGAACACACATGTTTCAGGCCAGTAAAAAGCCTTTCTTTTAAATTAATTTTCATCCTCTCCTCTCCCCGGGGTGGAGGGAAGCCCTCATCCTTTTTTGCAATGCTAACCATCTCTTGTAGCTGGTTTCTCACCTTAATTCTGCAAAGCACCACAGCACATGTGGGTCTGAACCTACTGATAGTCCTGTGTACTGTCTCTGGTTACCCACATGCTGATAAAGTAGGATTATTCATTGATAATCCTACCCAAATTTCAATAAGGGGGAATTTGGTCTTTTTTTATTATTTTCAATATTGTGCACAAACACTTTGAAGAACAAGCTGACCTTTGTTTTTCATTCGGACTAGAATGTGGAAGGAGAAGTGCATAATAGAGACTTGTGATGTAGCCTCGTTCCGTTACCTTAAAATTCACAGTTGAACACTTTTAATAAACCTTAAAAAATTGGCAAACACACCAAAGAATCAATATGAGTAAAAGACTCTGATCATTAACAAACTGCAAACCTCATCCTTTAAAACAAAGCAGAAAGTTTTTGTAAATATTTATGTTTATAAATGTACAGCAGAGTAAGAGTGTTTTTTAGATTATTTAATTACCATATTTCTAAACTATTTACATTATAGACAATACTTGTTAGTTTGAAAAGCTCGAGTGGGGTTTTTTGTTTGTTTGTTTTGTTTTGGGTTTGTTTTCTTTTTTCTTCTTTTTTTTTTTTTTTTAATTCACTATCACTCATGCTTGGAATAACTCTGGCTTCCTTGGAATAGCGTGGAAAATTCAGTTTTCTGGCTCTGGTTGGCAATCGTAGGAGATCACATCTGGACAAACTCTTCAGATAAATACCCAGAGGCAAAAGAAAAGATGTGGCATCTTTACCAGGATGGGCTGGTTTGGAGGAAAAAACTTGCCCACAAGTGCAGCTTCCATGAAACGCTGAGTTACCAATACCATCGTGTATTTTGTTCTTCCTTTGCAATGTAAGTTTTTGCTTTGGGTCAATTTGAATTGAAAAAAAAAAAAAAAAGAAAAAAAAGAAAAAGAAAAAAGTTAAACCTGGTTAAAACCTATTTTTGGTTTATGTTCTGTTTATTTCTAATGTAATGTTTTAATAGCATAATATCACTTTACACATTTTCTCTGAATGTTTGTCTGTCTCTTCTACTCCTGTTCCCTTCTCCAGGGTACAGGATTCTGGTAATGCATTTGGGACTCAAAATGCCTCCACAAATGGGAGTTCAGATGTCTCATGAGTTGTAATGTGATTTTTTACATTTTTTACATTTACATTTTTTACATACACAGTTGTAATGTGTTTTTTATAAAACACATAAAATAGTTTGGGGTGGAAGGGACCTTAAAGCTCATCCAGTCCCACCCCTGCCATGGGCAGAGACACCTTGCACTAGACCGGGTTGCTCCAAGCCCTGTCCAGCGTGGCCTTGGACACTTCCAGGGATCCAGGGGCAGTCACAGCTTCTCTGGGCACCCTGTGCCAGGGCCTCCCCACCCTCACAGTAAAACAAAACTGGCTCTAGAGCTGGGCTTTGCAAGGGGGAACAAACTGGTCCTAAGCTGTGAGTGGTTGGGTTTTCCCTGCTCAGATTCCAGCACAGCCACTTCAGGGTTTTCTGACAGGTTCACCTTTCCTGCTCAAGCTCATGCACTGACTAAGATACAGAAATGACCAAATAGAGGCTGTGTTTTGGGGTCTATTTACTGCTAATAAAAGTCAAATAAGGGAGATGCGTATGAATATTCATGACATACAGATAGAAACTGAAACATTTGGTTTCAGTCATGAGAAAAATGTACAACCAAAAGTTGCAGTAAGGTTTTGGACTCTAAAAATTTGGAGAGGAAGGAGACTAGATTTCAAGACATTACTGCTAAAGGGTGGTAGGGAAAAAAGTGCTGTTTCCTTTGCCCAGTAGCAAACTGCACAAACATCACTGGGAGAACATTCACTGTTCAACCAGCAGTTTTGTTTAGAGCTGCTGCTGATGGTTACTAACAGACTGGCCAGGCTTTGGCTGCACTTTACTGAATGGTGTGCTAAAGACTTTGTTCCTGTTTATGTATCATATTTCCTGTTTGAGTGTTCACTTGTGAAGTTTAAAACAATTAATGGCCAGTGTTACTACTTGGAAAAACCTGATTTACAAGCTGTTGACAAATGATGTGTTTAGAATATACAGTCTTTATATATATTGGTAGAAGTGGGTGATAGAGAAGTGTACTGATTTTATATAGCTAAACATGGGGGTTTTTATCGTAGTGAATAACAAAAAATTAGAAGCTTTGAAAGAAAAATTATCAGAGCAAAGAACAGGCTCTGCTGTGTCTTTTCTCAAACGGCCTGGAGTGAAGCATTTTAAATTCTCTTTGTTGAAGTCTCTTCCCTCTGTTTTGGTTGGGGCTACCACCACCTCAAAGGTTTTATCTTGTTCTTGGAAATTGGAATAGGCTAAAGTTTGGTTTTTTCCTTTATCACTGGCACACTGAGTCTCTGCTGTAGGATTCTACTCCTTGACTTATTAGCCAAAGTAAAGCTCAGCATGTGATTTAATCCCAGGGCAATAAGAAACAAAGCAGGGATATACACTGCTTTATGAAACCATGCTACCAGGAGTTCTTCAGCCAGTGCATTCCCCAGGGAACCACAACATGCAGCTGGAACAGCAAAAAACTGGGATTGAAAGCTGCACTGACTTTTATTGGGAAATCTCCAGCTGTCTAGTGAAGAAGTCAGAGCTCCAGCTGTTTCCTCCACATCTGGGGTCTCTAGTGCTGCTGGCTGCTGTTTGTGAGGTCCCAGGTAAGTTCTGAATGTTGTCATGTTTGCAAGAAGGATGTTTGACACATCTCCAGAGGTGCTTGTAAAGGGTGTGGAAACATTTCTGAACCTTCTCCAGACTTGCAGGTTTCTCATGTGGTGGAGCTGGTGTAGACTTTAAAACAAGTAGGTTTGAGAGTGGTGGGTGCTACAGGGCCAGTATTTCCCTCACTTTTGACTTGATCTGTTGCAGCATTTTTACAGAGCCTCAGCATCCATTAAATAGTCCTAAAAGGAGTGAGAAAGGTGAATGAAAAGAAGCTAATAGGCAGTACGTTATACAAGAGTAAATAATTTTAGGAGAAAATTTGGGTCTGTAAGTAACTATCTACAGCAAAACCATCTATTCTTTCTTAAAGACCGCAAAATTTGCCATGACACTTCTATTCTGACTTGCAAAAATAGTTTATTTGCAGTCTTAATAGGCTGCAAATAGATCATCTGTTCTGTTACAAGTAACTGGAAGTTAATGGAAGTGTTCTACTAAATTCTGTCCTCATTTCTGACTTGCACCGTTGTAACTCCACTGAAGGTGGTGGTTACTCAACATTTAATCTGGTGTGAAAGAGCAAATAATTGCTTTGGATGGTCAGCTTGCAGTCCTGCTCCTTGTTTTATGGCCTAATGAGGAGAGTATTTTTGGAATGTATTTGCAAAACACTTCGTGAAGGAGCATTGGGAAGGATTCTGTAGTTCAAGCCAACTTTATAAGCAACCAGCAGACAATTTTATTTTTCTCCCGAAAACATTGCCTGTTTTGCTAGAGTTGCTTAAACTTTGATATCTAGTCCTGAGTTGGTGAGATATTTCAGTTTGATGTTCCATTCCATATCTTGAGAAACTTAACAGGTCTGCTTATTCTCTAATACAGCAGATTGAAGTAGATCTGCAGTGAAATGTAAACTCATTTTATTTTAAAGACTTAATTAATTTTAAAGCCATTAGAGATTAAATTTTATATACATTAGCATAACAGCAGATTCTTCTTTGCTGTGTGATTGCAGTCTGCATTCACAGTGTGTTTAAAATACAGGGTGGTGAGTTTGAGTAGCATCTCTGGATGCTGTGAATCTGGAACAGTCAGAGCTGCCCTTGTCCGTGATAAGACAAAGCCTGAGGTGATGCTGGAAAAAGTTACTGTCTGTGTCTTGTCCAGCTTTAAGCCAATACAAGTGGGATTTTTAAGTTCTCATCTGTTCCTACCTGGCTATAACATTTGCATGGAATATTATAAATTTAGATTCAGCTTCATCTAGTGCTTGATTTTCAAACCTCAGGGTACCCAATTGCAGGATGTGGGTTACTGAAAATGACTTCCAAGCTGTGTCTGTCTCAAGCAGCTCAACTTGAGATCCATCCCCTGGCTCTCTTGGAGGTTGCTCATCTCATAATGGGTTTTAATATAGCTGCTAGGAAGCAAAACCAAATAATTTTTAGAGAGCAGTCAGACTGAAAATAAAGTGCCCAGGATGTTTGGTAAGAAGATGAAGTTTAGATGTGTGTGGGATTGTGTGAGGGAGAGAGCAGAAAATGTGCCTTTTGATCTTACAGAAATGTTTGGTATGTGGGTTGTTGGGCTTAGAAGTTTGAATGTCCTTAATATAAAATAATCTGTGTGAGTATTTGAGTCTGTTCCTTTTCAACTTTGTGTGAGTTATTTACTGGTTAGTGAGCCAGAAAAAAATCACTGTGTTTTCTGATGGTTCAGGCACCCTCCTGATGAGTGGAAGACTTGAATTAAAAGTTCCCACTCTGTACCAGGCAAAGCAATTAAGGATGGGGATTTGTACTCACATTCCCACCTTTTAGTGCTGTGATTACAGGTTTGTTAAAATAGTGCCACGAAGAGAGAAAATAACAAAACTGTTACACAATCTCCGAGGCTGACCCTGAAAGGTCGTTCACAGCAGGTTCCCAGCTGGATGGAGTCCAGTCCTGATGTCTCTTGCTCTTGTGAATAAATGACTGAAGCTTATGGGGCTTTTTTGTCCTTACTTATCTGTAATCTACCTGGGAAAATTAACCCAGGCCTCTTCTGGTTCTCTGAGCACCTTACCTTGAGCTCTGGTGTGTTTGTGTTTTTACACCATGGAGGTGTTCAAAGCCAGGCTGGATGGCTTGGAGCAGCCTGGGATAGTGGAAGGTGTCCCTGCCCATGGCAGGGGGTTGTTGGAATGAGATGAACTTCCAGGTCCCTCCCAACCCAAACCAGTCTGTGATTCTGTGGGCACCCAGCTCCTTCCAGCTCTTGCCTTTGGTATCAGTGCTGACTTTGTCTCCATCTTCACAACTTGTGTTCCACATCAGCTGACTGAGGAGGACAGGGAATGAGACATTCCTTGCTCCAAAGGGGACCATCCTAGCAGGTGGATTGAAAGGTCTCTAAGTGAAAATATCTAATGTGATGCCAGTTTTTATGATACTGCTCAGGACTTTGCTTTCTTGGCTAAAGACTCAATACTGTTTTTCATAGAGTCAAAATATCTTACCCTGCATTTTCATTGACTTCAATTCCAGTGTTTCAGTCCAGATCACTGATTTATCTTAGGTTTTTTTAAGACTCTTAACACTTAGCAAAGTTCTTTCACATCACAACCAGTTACTATTTTAATGAATCAAGCTGATTAAGGACACAAAAAATGTTACAGTGACATATCTGCATTATTAGTACTATATCCTGTAACTCTGCTTTTAATTTGTTCATGTCCTAGTAAATTAAATTAAGGGGCTTTTTAAGGAGTCTCATCAGGTTTTTTTCAGCCAATAGTAGAAAATACTTTAATGATTCCAAGTAAGAGTTCTTTAAAAGGTGTCCAGATAGGTGCAGTTTCAGTCTTATCTGATAAATAGCTTCAGATCATCTTTGCTGCAAACTGAGTCTTGTGGTTTGTGTTTTCTTCTTCCCAAGCTTGGGCACAACACTGATTGTTTTTCTCCTCAAGACGTTTTGCCAGAATTTTTGAAATCTGCCATTTTGAGCAAAGAAGAACTTTGTTCAACTTGAATTGCTTTCATGATTCATTGATCTTCCTTCAGTCTTGGTAAGAGAACAGCTTTTAATGAGAACAAACCCCTTGTTTTAAAGGGCATTTTTAATGCCCCCTGTATTTTGCCCAGTGTTCAATATTTTATCCAGTATTTTGTTAATTTGTAGTTATCTTGTCAATAAAGTGGCTTTTTACCAGATACATAGAGCATAACAGTTATTAGTAATATTGGTATACAGCTGAGGATGCTGGCTTTGAGTATTTCCTGTGCTTCATAAATACTTGTATAATCTGTTGTGCAGGCTCAGCTGTTCTTAATTCTAATGTGATTCATATTGTTCTTAGAAATCTGACATTCTTGGCTTGTCAGAAATATTAATATATGTTGGTGCCATATCTATCGAAAATTGACATGTTTTGTGCAGGACCTTAATTTTCACTTCTTTATATTGCAGCATTCCATATTGAGCAATGCAGCTTTGTTTGCTTTTAAATTTCCCTCTCACCTTCAGCCCTGAGAAACCAGGAATAATTAGATTGTATCTTTCTCTTGGCTCGCATAGTTTTCACTTGTAGTGAATTATGCCATGCAAAACTATCCCTCCAGTGAGAATTTGGTTGTCATTGTTAGGAGCTACATCTGGACTGTGTAATACTTTGTGTGTTGCACTACAAAGAGTCTTTGCCCGTGGCTCAGTTAGAACTGTACCTCACCAGCGAGTAGGAGCAGCTCTTTCTTCTGGCAAAAGTGCCACAATTCACCTCCCCAGGCCTTTCTGCTGTGGACAAGGCTGCTGGACAAACAAAAATGCTAAACTTCCAAAGCTGGTATGACCCTGACTCTTAACAGCCCAAAGTATTACAGGAGTGTGGACACGTCCTGTTTCTTCAGTGGGTGATGGAAGTTCAGACTTCTATCTACTTGAGCCAAGTATTTTATCCTGGTAGCTGGATGTAAGTTCAGCTTCAGGAAAGAAGTTTGAATGCACCTTTAAGGTCTGTATGATGGTGAATGAAAAGCCTTTTCTCTTCAGCCCCTTCTGTGTTTAATTACCCAACCGCAGAGGAGCTGAAGCTTTTGTTTCCAGGTTGAGTCCTGATTTCAGCTGGGAAGTAAGGAATGTTGCTGTCTCTCTGTACAGTCTTTCATCTTGCTGATGATATCATTTTCTTGTATAATCATGGGGGTAGTAAATGATTCCTATTCAAACTTCCTCTTTAAAATCAGACTTGGAGATTCATTCCCTCCCTCCCCACACTGGTTTTGTTGTTGTCACCTCTTATGCCACACTCTGTACTGGATGCGTGCGTGGTACAGACCCACCAGGTCTTCATTGAGGCTGTTTTGATTCTGACAAGGCACCATAGACCCAGACCTTCTCTGGAGGATTCTCTTGGTTATGAAGTAAGGAAGAAGCAATGCCACTTGGTTGCTGAGAGAAGAACACAAAAAATGTGTGGACTTTGATTTGGGGTGTTTGGGTTTTTGTTCTCCCCTTAACTTCAGGGTCGAGAGAACATCAAGTGCTCTAAACAGAAGTGCCCCTGTAGGCAGAAACCTTGATGGTTGCTCTAATTGCATTAAAATCTTCCTTGCATTAGAGCTATACTCAGAGCTGATGCGGGAGGAAACACCCTTGAAACAAATCTGTACTGATACTGAATTGAGACAGCAATTAGATGCTGCTTTTTCTGTCCATGCAGAGGGAAATGCACAGCTTGAAGCCTCACGTCTCTTAGAGTCTCCTGTCCTCATCCATGTCCTCTCCCATCTCCTTTTCCCAAATCTACTACAGCGTCAGCAAAGTCAACTATTCTTCATCAAAAAATCTACTTGGAATTGAAAGCTTGAGTGCCTGTTTTGTGTACTATTGAGAAACTTAGGGGTTTATTGTGGTGTGTAAATGAAGTCTGGCTCCACAGCTGGCTGTCCATGTCGGGGTGGTGGCATCTGTTCCGAAGGCAGATGAGCTGACGCTCGGTGAAGTTCCCTTGACTCATCCGCCTTACCAGAACATACCCCAGCATAGACATGTCATGGGTTTTGAGTAGGATTTATTCTCAAAGTAGCTACTCACAGCTGCCTCTTATTCCTGCCATGCACAGATGTGAGGTTACAGTAGGGTTCTTCCCCAAAATGATGGATTGTCACCGTGACCTTGACTTCTGCTCCCACGGAAGTTCACGGCCATAAAAACCACTTTGTTCAAGAGCAGTGGCTGGAACAAATAAGCTCAGCTAAACCCTTACTTTTTCACTTCTACTGATTTCACTCTTCTGCTGTATGATAGGAGTTCATACAGAGAATTAGATTTCAGTGACTTTGTTTAAACCTCCTTATCCTTGTCTAATTAAACTCAATGCTTTAAAGATGATTCATATCACTTGACCCCGTTGTACTTAAATGCTCTTTCTTTTAGATGGAAAGTGAAGGAAATGTGCAGACTAGAAATTCAAACGGATCTTCCTTTGAGTTACTGGAAAAAGGGGGGGTTTTGGACATCTAGGTATTTGCTTAAGCTTTCACTAGAGAGCACTATGCTTTTCCAAGATCTGGTGTGATGATAGCCAGCTCCCATAAACACAGTTTCCCATAACATGTTTCTTAAAGGGAAGAGTTCAAAAGCTGTGACCATAACCCCTGTTTCAGTGCAGAGCAGCTTCACCACTTGTTGCAGAGGGGCACCAACATGTTTTGGAGGTTGTGGCTTCACCCTTTGGTGTGACGACCTTTTGACATGTTGGTAGGACACAGGGCTAGGTACAACATTCCCTCAATTCCACACATCTCCCCATGCTTCCAACTTTCTGTTCTCGGGAATTGTGGTGTATCCCACTGAAGAAGTTGGTGGGAGAGGGGAGCAGGACTGTTTGATGCCCCCACCACAGGACAGCTCTAGTCTTGTGGCAGATTCTTTCAGATTTCATCAGCTCGGTCAACAGGACGCACTGAAATGAAAGTTTTCTGCCGTGTAATGAATGCTTCTTGCTAAGCTACCAGGAATGGCTTAGTTTTGCATAACGTTTTGTGTACTGTGCCTTCCAGAAGGCGTGGTATGAGTAACAAAGGCAGGGTTGAAAGATGCTATGGGTTCCCTTCCTCCTCATGGCAGAACTTAATGATATAAAGAGCACAGTATTTCATTGATGTTTGTTGCCATTTCTGCTTGTGGGCTTTTCACAATACTGTGGTCAGGAAGATGACAAGATAAAGGATGACTAGTGTAGATCTGCTCCCTCTTGTAAAATAGGAATAATTCCCTTTTCTGATTATATTTCCTCTCCCCTCCCTTGGAAAAGATGACTCAGAAATCCATGACAAAGGAAATAAGTTCATTTGAATTTCTATGGAACCTTGAAAAGCCACTTTTTATAAAGTCCTGTTTGGAGGCTTTCAGCAGTGGCCTTTGACAAGAGCAGGAGGCAAAACCGAAACTCATGGTCCAAATCCTCCAGTGTCAGTGGGTTGCCCTTGGCTCTTGCTCGGTATTGCAGATGGAAAATGAGACCATTACTCATTCTTGGGGGTTTGCTGTGGGATCCAAGTCCTCAATAGCAGTAATAGTAGAAATCTCTGCCATACAAGGAAAAATACTGTTAGCCCATCTAAAAAAAAAGCCAGCAGAAATCTACTTTTTTTCTGTTTGGAGGTGGGAGAAGAAAGAACTGGCTGAATGTAATGGCTTATTTCCCTGTGCCTTTGCAAAATTTCTAATGTTCTTTTAAGCAGGAATTTGTACTCAGCCTTCCTTTTTGAAAGCGTGTTCAATGATGATTGTATGCATTCAGAAGAAAGACTTCTTTTCTCTTTTTTGAAACAGAAGTCTCCAACAGATACAGAGATGAAAATGTGCCTGTTCTCATTCCTGTACATGCGTTTCAGGAGCAAAATGGTCGTTCTCTGTTCTCAGCATGATGTGAAAACATGCAGGGTGCTGAAAACAAGAGCAGCAGTTTTATCACTACATTATGGATACAGAATAGGTGCATCTGCGTGAATAAACTGACATTGCATCAATGGGCTCTTAATGCCAAAAGAAACTCTGGTTGTCCTTGTCAAAAGTTATCACTTATGTTGCCATCACGTTTGCAAGTGTTGTTCTGAATTCAGTTATTCAAACTTTGCTCTCCATAATTCATTCTGTTCAACTGTCGCTGATACCAACAGGTTTTTTCCAGTTCATACAACTCAGAACAATGTGGCAAATCTTCATTTTTTCCTTTTGGATTGATTGTCTTGAAAGAGAAGTTCTAAAGAGCAACCTAATGTGTCTTTAAAAGATGTCCACCTGGTTTTGGGCATGAGTATGGAGGTGTTGAACCCAAAGTTCCAACGGCAGGATGATTTCTGAAGTTTGGAAAAATCTCTTGGAGTTCAGACTGTCAAGTTATTTCAGTAAATCAAGTTTCTCTACACTGAATTAACTGTATGTTTTTAAAAGCCGTTTTAAAAAGCCATTTTTAGAGCCATATTTAGAGAAATAATATAATGTATGATTGGTCTGGTTCTGTGTTTCTTTTAGTTAAATAGTTCTCAAAATAACAGGTGGCAATAGGAAGGCAAATAATGGAAATTATATGAGGCCATGCCTTGAGAAATACTTTTTTCTTACATCAACATTTGAGTTTATTTCTCCAGAGTTAAAATCTGACAAGTGATTTCTGCACTTTTTTCCTAGTTTTATACCAGTGTGCATCCGTGAAACTCAGCACTGAGTCTCTGTAGCTTGTTTATGTGGCCCAAACCCTGACATTTCTACTATTGAAAATACTTTTATTTCATTAAAAATACAAGGAGCAGGGGAGATTTTGCAGATAATCCTTGGAGAGGGTCGCTTCTGGTATTTTTTGAGTGAGCTGTTTTTGCTAAATAGCCCATGGAGCCTGTCGGAGGCCTGGGAATCGGCGCTGGATCACTGCTGGCAGCCGCTCCCAGGGTGCTCGCCCAGGCAGGGGACAGGGCATGGTGTCACTTGGCCCTGCCACGGCTGCTCCTTTCTCATGGCTCCCCATGAAAGCTGACCCTGAGTTTTCCAGACTAAACATTCCAGATGTGTAATGGCCATTTTAGGGTCAGGAAGGACAAGAAGCCAACGGGCTCAGCCTGTGAGTATTTCTCTGTATCTTCCTGGTTTGTGCTGGAAATGTGCATGTCTGGTAGAGTCTTTAAAGATGATAATCTCTATTATGAAGCCTGCTCTTAATTAGCAGTTTGTTTTAATATGAACATTTGCATTTTGAATTCTGCCTTCCAGCTCATGTAACTCAGGGCTCTGTGTTTGCAGCAGTTGCCTGAATACTGAGGGTTTTCCCCTCAAACCAGCATTTCTTATTGAGGGTTTCTAACACTTTTTTGAATATAAGCACAGTGGTTAATGGATTGTTCTCTGCTTGAGTTCACTTCAGGCAATTATTTGCATGCACTCTTTTTTGTAATAACAGAATTAGAGGGTGTGTTAAAAAGACTTACAAGCAGCAGATGAAGCAATAAACAAGCAAAGAGCATTTGTATGCAAATGCTCCAAGTGCTTTGTCATGTTCTGGGATCTGTTTGCCACCTCCATACTTCCAAAACTTCATCCCCATCAGCTCTTTGTGCTGAGGCTTCATGCCAAAGCCTGGTGAAGTCAGTGGGGCTTCCCACCACCACTGGTGGGCTTTGGGTCTGAGAGAGGAAAGAAGCAAATTGTTACCAGCCACTCTGATTTTGCCAGGAGCTTCCATGTGTTAGGAAGGATTTTCCTGTGCTGTGAATAAAATCAACTCACAAGAATAGCCCAGCTTTGGAAACTTTTTTTGTCACCTGTATTGGCCACTGGCTTGATCTGGTGACCTCAAGAGCTGAAAGCATTGAGCCTGTTCTGCCTGCACAAGACAGCCAGCAGCCCCTCGAACCGGAACTGGGAGAGATTAGCAATTTTTGTAGCTTCTGGCAAAAAAAAGGACAGGAAGCCTGTTGACCAGTGTGTCAGAGCTCAGTTTCGTTGTGTACAGTGTGTAAGTCTGTTGGGTTCACCATAAACTTATCCCTGGGGGTTGCCGAGTAGGTGATTTCCATCCTTCTCCCCCATCCCTCGTGCCTGCAGTCTGGTGTAAGCTATGAGAGCCCTGAGAAATCCCTCTGTTCCTCAGCTGAGACAAGCTGGAGGACTTCCAAACTCTGTCCCACCAGTGCCATTATCTTTTTATTACCAGGAATTGCAAGGTGCTGTTGTGCTGCTTGGGAATGAGTGAAATCTGTGTTGGTTTTATACAGCTTTTGAGCTGTTCCAATGACTCTAATAAGCTGCTTTGCATTATAGGACAGGCAGATCAGTATCTCAGGAGACCTCCTAAGTTTGGCTCTTTTTCCGTGGGCTTGATAAGCAGGAAGGATAGTCCCTGATGGGAGCAGAGGGAAGGAAGGAACAAGGAGACATGTGGCATGTGCAACCTGGAAAACTTGTCTCTGAGCTTGACTTGACTCCATCCAGGGAAGGAAGCTGATGCTAATGGCTCTGCATGAGATAACAAATTATCCTGGAGCATGTGTTTTCTGTATTCATTACAATGTCTTGGGGGGCGGAGGAACAGGATGTATAGTGTGTGCTTATTTCTGGAGCCTCAGGAGAGCTACCCAGATGTTGAAAAGAAGTAAGGAAGAGTTGGAGATAAAGGAGAAAGACCTCCAGGGTGGGACTGTAAAAGCTGATCCAGAATAGGAGTCATTGTGTTTTGCTCACAGTCACACCAGCTGGCTTCAAGTGGCAGGGGAGCTTTCCAGAGAAGCTGTGGACAGTAGGAGCATAAATAAGGAATTTGGTCCAAAAGGGTGAAACAAAAAAACTGAGGGCTCCAATACACCCGGAAATAATTATTTAAGCAAGCTCTCCTTAAGAACAGCTGCTGGGTAGCTTGTCCTAATGCTAGCCTTAGGTGTAGTAGAAAATATGGTGATGCTCTGTTTGTTGATAGTTGTTGTGCAGTTCTCTTAAACAGGTTTTTTAAGGAAGCACTCTGGTAATCCCATTGCCACGTGTGTTGGAGCTGGTTCTCTCTGTGCTTGGCTGTCAGGAACTGCAGCAGTGACTGATGGGACTCACTACACTTGATTATTGTGTGCTCACAGTGTATGTTTTTTTAATGAATTATCCCATTCTGGTCCTTCCCCAGGGCTTTCCCAAGATTTTCCTTCTGTCCTGTGTAGGCTGTCTTCAAGGACAGCAGTAGGGTTGGTGCAGCAGCCCCACTGATCCAGTGTGGTTGTCTCTGATGCTTCCTTTTGTTCTTCTCTGGTGATATTTTGTTGTATTTTAATTTAATCTCTGCTAAAACCATGGTTCAGGATCTCTTCTGTTGTTTGAGCATGTTATGCTTTCTTGTCCTTATCAAAGGGTATCTATTTCTCTCCACACACACACTACTGTAAAGAAAAAAACCCTACAAATTAAAAAAAATTTGCGGGCTTCCCCACTATTCCCTGTCATTTTGTGTATTTGCAAGAATCCAGATGCTGCTGCTATTACTGGGTAAGGAAAGCCCAGAACATCTGGCTTCCTTGTGAGTGATATTGTGGTTTAGTTGTCCTGAATTCAGAGTGAATAAACCCTAGTTAGTTAGTTACTCCCCAAAAACATAACCTTGAGAGATAAGGAGTTAGAATCCCATTTCCTGCTGTCGCTGATCTGTTCCCATGTCCTTGCCTTCCTCACAATTGGATTTTCAGAAGTGAATTGTGCCTTAGCGAAGCCCTTCTTGGCACAACTCCTTGGATGAATCGATCAATCAAACAGACTGGGGGGGGCCTCAACCTTTCCAGAGTCCCGGAGGAGGTCAGTTCTCACTCTTCCTCTGCTCCAGGGAAAGCAAAGATAATCTACAGGGGTACATTTTGATGGCTTCAGCAAAGTCTTTGAAAATGGCAGAATTTTATCCAAACCATCGTAACTTCTTGCATCTGTTGAAGTGAAGTGGGTGGATGAGGAGAGTAAATCAGCAGAGAGCTGTGAAGGCCAGGATGATGGGCAGTGCAGTGCAGCTGACAGATAATGGGATTACATCATCCATTTCCTGGAAAATGAGACGTTTCTGGCCAAATTATTCCAGACCCCGAGTGCTTAAGTGAGTTGGAGAGTTCCTGGAATATTTTAAGCAGATATTTCAGTAGTCTAGGTGTAATGTGATTAAGGATGAGTAATAGCAAGATATGAGTCAAGATGAGGATTTCTGGTAACTCTTCTGTAGGCCACAGTGAGAATCACAGGCGAGGAGAGAGAGGGAGGCTGAGACATGGCCAAGACATGAGAAAAATTTAAGTCATTTAACATTTGTCACTTGAGAGTGGAGACCTCTAAATAAGATTTTTTTTTTTCCACTCTACAGGAAGACTCATGAATTGAAAGTATTGAAACACCCAAAAATGCCATGAGAGAGGCAAAGATTGGGGAACGGCAGACAGCTTCCATGGCTTGGAAGAAAACTGCATTGCTGAGATTTTGGGAAAGGCGATTTCTGCGTTTTACATAGTGGGGAAGATGAGTTGTGGTTATTTATTTCAGTTACTTTCTGTGGGTCTGATGTCTACATCCAGCTGTAACACAAGGACAGAGTCCTTAGAGACGGGTTCAGCCACAGTGCTGAAAGGTAGAAAGAGACTCACTGGATATTGCAGACAGCTCAAGACCAAGAAGGATTTTACTTGCCAGTTGTTTGATTCCAAACTTAAAATGAAGCAAAAACTGGACAAGGAATTTGTACATGTATTTCCTTGGTGATGAATATAAGGAAGATGCGGCCTAAGGTTTTGTACCTCGGGGTGGGAGGATGGAGGAACTGCTCCAGCACTGAGATAAGGATGCTCATGAGCAGACACACCTGGATCACTCTTGCTGAAGCAGGTCCTCCCAGAAGGGCAAGCTGGTTTGAGTTCCTCTGCTAAAGAAACCAAGAAAAACTTCGAATTAATGATAGAGACAAAAAGAACGTATAATATCTACATAAATAAACCTGTGTAAAACATCCAACAGCTTTCCATCAAAACCCTCAGAACCATAAGTATAAACCAGGGCTGTACATGCCTCATCCAGCTGCTGAAATCCAGGTGCTGGTATGTTAAGATAGGACCTGCCTGTCTGGGCTGCTCACAGGTAATTGTGCTTAGGAGGCTCTTTAAAGACAAAAAATGCTCCCACCCACCCTGTGATGTGTGTCACCCTCACAGCAATCTGTGCTCAGCACGTCTGGCAAATGTGAGCTTGTCCTTTCTCATTCTTGTGAGATCAGTTGGTCAACAGTGTCTAATTATCTCGATCGTGAGTGTCTAATTATCTTGATATTTATTGACTGTTTCGACTTGGTATTTACAGGCTGTCTCCTAGGAGGAGACATGGAGTGTGGGTGGATGGGGGTCAGGGAGGGCAGAGAGAGGGCTGGGACTGAGTACAAGCCATATTCTGGTTTTTGGAAAATTAATACCTTTGTGAAACTAAAGCCCCCTGATCCGTATTGAGTGTCTTCTAAATGTCAAAGGAAATCAGTCCCAAATGATGGGGAACTGTCCACAGGAGAATCCCAGTGGGGTAGTTGGTAATGAGATCCCAGCTTGGCTGGGGATGGCAGCTATGTGCAACGCTCTGCTTCTGTTTTTTTATGGAATTTTCTGGGTTCTGCGGGTATGAAGAAAGTGGGTCCTTCTAAAGTTTTCAAAGCTTTGTTTCGAACCAGCAGCTCTTTGTCAGTCTGAGCAGTTGCCTGGCAGATGGAACCTCCTGGCCCCCTCCAACCTGCTGTGCGTCATCTTCATTATCACTAAATTAGCTGTGTTGTCATGTGGGATCTTAGGAAATGTGGTTTTCCTTTACTTGAATCCAGAAATATTAAATGACGTGATGTTCTTGTTACACAAGGTGGAGGCAGGAATGGAGGTGGAGCAGAGCAGCACTCTGAGAAGGAGTAAGGAGCTGTGACCAAAGTCTTAAGGAAAGTCAAGGTAAATAATGCTCCTATTGCCCTAGAAAAAGTAGCAGGTAGGAAACAAGACCTGAAATCATACACTGAATATAGAAATATGTGGAGTTCTGTATGCGGCACTTAAATTCCAGGAGAACACCTTTGGAAATGTCTATGTTGCTTTCTGAAATACTATTAAGTAGAAAGCCAACAACCAGACCACATGATTATGGGGCTAATAGTTTTTAAAATAAAGTTGTTTAGAATTCTTACACATTATTGAAAAGAATGAAAGAAAATGTGTTGAGTGGGTTAGTCTGTGCAGATTTCAGACAGTGCAAACGCATGCAAGTAGCAAAATACTGGTGAAAAAGCCCTGTCGTGCAGCTGCTCCTTGATCTTGTAAGTTGGTTAATAAACAAAAGCAGGTCTAGAAGAGGCAGCAAAGCATTTTGTGCTGAGCAGGGCAACACAGAGACTGCATCTCCCCAGAACCTGGAAAAATCAACAGTAGTTTTTGTGTTTTCCCATTGAAATGGAGGAGGGGGCTGGTTGTGGGAGTCCCAAGCACCATCTGCAGTGGGCTGGGATCAAGCACAGGGAACATGGACATCCTGTTCTCTTCCTTAACTTATCTTTTTCACTCATGATAGACCCATCTCACTTTGACAGCTTGGAGCTGCTTGGAGGAATTTAAGATGAGGGCATGCATCAGCATATCTGATCCCTCTTGGTGGCTGCTGCTGGTTTGTTGCATCTCCATCTCACAGCCCTCACTGCAGCATCTGCCATTGCTTCCTCTGCTCATTGCAAATCCCTCATAATCTGGGATCTGAAACATCCCAGACAATGAGTTTCACAATGAAATTACTGTTGTGCAGGAAACACACTTTCCTTTTCTGACTGATTATTTCATTAGCTTTCCCCTAATTTGTTGATGTAATGAGAAAGGAGTGAATTGTCTCTTCAGCTTTTCCATTCAATTCATCTTCATGCTTTACCTCCAGTTGTCACTCATGTACACTTTTCTTTGTATACAGCCTGTTCTTATCACTCTTCTGTTTTTATTACAAACTCCTGATGTGTAGGGAAGGGCAATTCCAGCACTGGATGCCACATTCAGAGCATGGGTGAGCTGTGGATTTTGTGTGAGTTACTTCATGTTACCATCATGGTTCAAAGGCAGATGATTTTCACAGTATCATTTTCATAGGATCACATGAGAATTTAGGTTGGAAAAGGCCTTTAAGATCATCAAGTTCACCCACTGACCCAGCACTGCCAAGGCCACCACTAACCCATGTCCCCAAGTGCCACATCTACACAACTTTTAAAGCCCTCCAGGGATCGGGACTCCACCAGTGGCCTGGCAGCCGGTTCTTGCAACACTCCACAGTCCCAGTGTTGAATACCCTGAAGGATTTTGCACTGTTGGTAAAATAATTGCTTTTGTATTCACTTTCATGAGCCAGTTATGAATATGGACCATCCACAGTGTCTCATCCTCACCGACTGAGGATGAAAAATGCCAAGACTTGAGCTTTTCTCACAAAATTTGGTAAAAACACATCAATTCTAAAGGAATGGACTGACAAGAGCAATCAGAGTGGAGCAGAGACTTCAGTCTCTGAACAAGCAGATGAAGGAGGGAGACAGGGATAAAGGAGGTGTTTCCATCCGGAAACGAGTGGCTCAGTTCTTGGGGGAAGGAGCAGAAACAGGACAATTTGGTGACAAATATACCTGACTCTGTGATTTTTTTAGTTTTTCACATCAGATACAGTCAGCCACTAAATTTGCAAGGTTAAGATATTTTCTGCACTCCACGGGCTCCATCTGCTCCTTCAAGCACTGTTGCTGCTGTTCCAGTGGGGTGTTTTGGTTTGACTCAGTTAAAGTTTAATGGGTTTTGGTCATTTCATCTCAAACCCCTCACAGTCCAGCAGCTAGAGCAGGGCAGGACCTCTTCTAAACTTCTGCGAGGAAGTTCATGCAGACAGAAGCAGCTTCCCATAAACAAACAAAATGTATGTTGGGTTAGAAATTCATCTTTTGAGATATAAACAAGAAAAGGACATGTACATGTAACGAGGAGTGGAGTTTGGAATGTAAGTGCCTGGATGTCCAGTCCCCTCTGGATGGCCACTTGAGCTGATAGAGCAGTGGTAGACAAGAGTCTATGTAAGAGGAGCCCTAAAAACAAAGTGAAGAAACAACTGATTAATCTTTGTCTTGGATAAACATTTTAATGGGAATATTTGTGGGATTTAAGTAGTTTGAAAGTCACAACTTGAGGGATGAAGTCTCCAAAAAAAAAGTAATTATCATATCCTTATTCCAGCTCCTAGTAGTAAGAATAAGACCAGCAGCTGGAAGCTTCAACACAGAAGAATTTTAGACTTTATATTGGAAAGGAAACAGACTGGGTATTGCACATCTTGAATTTTTCAGTAGCTGGAAAATAATGAAGGATATTCCCTTTGCACATGAGCTTGTGGGGTCTTGCCTGTGCCTGCAGGAGGGATGCTCTGACACAGGCAGAGCTGAATCAGCTGCTTAAACTTGGATTTGGTTACCCTTGCTGCTAAGCTTTAGTCTTGTTACCTGAGACGTGCTTCTGTTCTTTGGTTGACTACAAGATCCTTTTATTATCTTTAATTTTAGGTTGCCCAGAGAAGCTGTGGCTGCCCCACCTCTGGAAGTGTCCAAGTCCGGGCGGGGCTTGGAGCAACCTGGGATAGTGGAAGGTGTCCCTGCCCATGGCAGCGGGTGAAATGAGATGAGCTTTAAAGTCCCTTCCAACACAAACCATTCTGTGATTGTGATTTCTTCTTTGTATCAGTTGGGAATGCCAGTATTGCTACTGTGTTGCAAAGGAAACGAAATACTTCCCAAACCAGCAGCCTTTTTAAATGTTTGGTTTGAAAATACAACACAGGATGCAATTTTTACCCAGGGCAGCTGTGTTTGGCTTTGTTTTCAAGTGCGTGCAGCTCCCCGGGCAGCTGCTGTGTCGCTGCCATAGCACGTCATAGGAGGAATGAGTCTGATGTTCATATTCCCTTTACTGTCAGAGGCATTATTTTCACATTTTACAAGTCATGATCTATGCCTTGTTAAGAGATTTAAAAAGCATTATTCCAGGAAGTTAAATTACCAAATTTCTTCATTTCCCACCCCCTCCCTTTCTGCAGGGGATGTTCTGCTCTGCTCCCATTACAAGCTCTACCTCTTCACATGCTGTTTGTAAACACTGCAGATTCCCTGCTTCCCTTTGCCAGCACTTTCCTCCCCAAAAGGGACTCTCTGAAATCAGCCCTTGCAGGGAGCACTGCTCTGGGTTTCTTTTCTCTTTCCTTAGGATGGGTTTTTGTGCCATCTGAAGCTTCATTCTGCTGTTCTATTTCTTCATCTAAAAGCGCTGCCAGACTTCCGTGCTCACCTGAAGTTCCTCAGTTCTCACTTGTGGGATTTCTGTGACCCTATGCAGCTTCTCCTTATTGTCTATAAAGTGATTTGTCCCTGTATTGCAGCACTCAGGACACCAACCCTATCCTTATCTTTCTCATTTATTTCATTTAGAAATAATAAAGCTCATTAATGCGCTCTGTCTTGGGGTTAGGATTTTTTTGTTATTGTTAATGCACTTATTAAGTTATTTGGAAACTTTTTGGCCAGCAAGGTGTTCTGGCATGTTTGAGCTAGACTTTCCTTTGCCTTCTCCAGTGCTGGAGCTCTCGTGGAATCAGAGTTACATCATCCAGCAGGTTCCTTACACAATGTGTATTATGTACTCCACTGTGTAACAGAGGAAAAATCATGTCATTATTCCCTCCAGATATTAAACCCCAGCTCAGCTCAAAGGGGAACTATTTGGAAAGCAAACAGCTCCCTTTCTAGTATCATCAGTGGGTGCTTTTTCAATATCCTGTATAATTTAGGGCTGAAAGCACCTGTCTTCTCAGCCAGATCCACGAGGCACTGAAGCGTGACCGGCTGGAGCCCAGGCACTGGAATGCCCTCCTGCTGAGTTATTTCTTTAGGCATAATCAACAGTCACTGTTTATCTGCAATCTGACTTTACACTGCATTTTTTGTGGGTCTGGTGAGACTGAAAACCTGCTTTTGAACCGGTGGCAGCAGCAATGTCTGTGCACGCAAACTGGCAAGAGATCACATCTCTGCTCCCAAACTTTTCTCTAACACCTACAAGAGGAGAAAAAGGGCTTGATACAAACCAGTAAGGGCTCTATTTCAGTGTAAAAGTTGGTAAGAGAATATGAAATGTGAGCTGATTAGCAGGGTCTCAAAGACTTGAAGTATCTAGTGATTCTCTGCACAATAGTTCCTCATGATATTACCCTGACAGGCCAACCTTGGTGACAGCCAAGGGGCCATACATTGCTTGAAATAATTAAGCAAAAATATCTTACACATGGCTTCTCCCTGAGAATGTGGCCTTATCAGGTTTCAATTTTATTTTGTTTTTGTTCTGCATTATGGTTTGTTCTGCTTGAGGTTGGTTGTGGGGGTTGTGGCGGGGGGGCTGGAAGGGAGAGAGAGTAGAGTATGCTTCGTTTATTTTGGAAAAATACATATGATTTGCAGATGAACAACTACTGTGATACATATTTGTTACCATTTCTGATTGTAGCTCTAAATGATGGTTATATTCATAATAGATGTGGTGTTGTGGGCTCAAGTGTTGAGATATTTCAGTGATTGGTATTCTAGAAAGTCTTTTGGTTTTAAGAGCAAACTTATGTCGGTGCAGAAACTGAAAAGGATTTTTATCCACTGAAATTGTCAGAATTGGTTTAACTAAGCAGGTAATTTTGGGCAATGTTCAGCGGAGAAGGGGAATAGCTTTGTGTGTTCCTTCTGGTCTAAAGCCACTGGGAATGTTGATGGAAGCCATGCAACCATGAGCCAGGGCAGCAAAGCTGCTCAGGTCACCATAGAAATGTTCAGGAGTCTCTGATTTAGTTTAAAAATAAATTTTAAAAAGCACAATATTCTTAAAAAGCTGCGTGTGCTGGCTGAGGGCAGCCTTTCCCATAGGACATGTCTCCTAACATTAGCAACAAGGATGGATTAACTGGATGATGGATGAAAGAGGATCTCTTTGAATCTTGGTTTGGAACATGAAGAAAAAGAAGCAAAGTTTTGTTTATTTTGAGGCTTGGAAAAATGAACTTGTTTGTTACATCCCCATTCAAAGTCTTTTCTTGTTTGCATAACTTTGCAGAAGGTTGAGTTTGCAAAAAACAGATGCTGACTTCAGTCCCTCAGGTGGTGTTTTGTGAGGGAGGACATGAGGCCAGGAGGTGACAGAAGGCAGCATTTGGTCAAGCTTAAAATGAACAACGGTCTCCAGCTGTAATGACCTTCAGCACCAGTCAGCCTCTGGGCTGTGTCCTAGATAAACAATGACACTTTCTTCTGGCTGTTCAGAGATTTATTTAAGGGGCTGTTTAGTAGAACAACCACCAGTGCTGGGGTCTGGTGGTGCCACATTTTGAAAGGGAGCTCAGAGATCAAGCTCCTTGGAAGGGTCTTTTTGGGCAACTACTGGTAGATAACCCTGGCCAGACTTTGAGGTCTCTGTGGGACAATCAAAGCCTCTATGTGGTGTGAGGGTACATTCAAAGGCGCAGAAGAAGCTGTACAAATACCTCATCTTGTTATTCCAGCATCAGGAAAGAACTAGTGAGGATTAGAAATTAATCATTATTTACTCTTCTGGTGTTACTTGAAAGACAGTTCTTTTGATACCTTGAAAGCCAGCACATGGAATTAATTGGTTGCATCATTTCACAGTAACTGTCGAAACCTCTCAGTAGCTTCAAACTTAGTAGCTGGAGCAGGTCATGGGATACTGGCCACTTGGCCTGCAGCTCATGGGTTTTATTGTTCCTGGGAAAGAAGAGAAACAGTTGCAGGGAAATCTGGTGGAACAGATGTAATAATGGATCCAGCACTCACTGCACACAAGTGCTCTGCTTTCTGCTCCTAAACAAAGCAAACACAAGCATCCCTTCACTTTCCCTAGTACCACTAAGTTTTTTGGTTTTGTTTTTTTTCTTTTGAGTTTTGAATTCTAAATTGTTTTGTCTAGAGGTGTGGAATGATTGTCTTGGAGATTTTGGGAGCTTATGCCCATTGTATCTGGAATGTATCTGGAATGTTGTACTACACACCTCTGTGTGCACAGAGTTCAGGCTATTGAACCCATCATCTCACTGCTGCTTGGATTACCTGGCATCCTTCCGAAATTAACAGAAATCCAAGGAAGCTGGGTTGCTTAATTTGGTGTTGTTTCATTAACAAGGTATCATGTCTCTGAAGGCTGGAGTTGGAATTTTCCAGTGTTAGGATCAGGTCTTCCATTGTGGGAAGTTAATGTAGGGTTTTGCTGATTCCTTTGAACACCTTTTAGCATAGCTTTTCTGGAGGTGCTGGTGTCTCCCTGGTCTGCTGGAGAAGCCCCTGGCATGGAGAGACCTGGTTATTCATTCCATATTGTCCATTTGCCAGGACACCTGCAGAATGAGCCTGTTGATCTGATGTCCCTGGACACCTGCAGAATGACCCTGTTGATCTGATGTCCCTTGTTGTCACACGGTGGCAACAAGAAGTTGGGCTGGAGGAGAAAACAGTACATGGCTGTTCCAGTGCAGGGCTGAGGAGATGATCTGAGTTTTCACGAAAATAAACCCAATTTCAAATGGGTTTGTTTCTATCTATCAATTCTCTCAAGGTATTTGGACCCACCAAACCAAGTCCAACAATGTGAGAAGGGTTAGGTTCCAGTGTGGATCCTCAGCAGATTTCAGTAGAATTGGCAAGTGAGTGGACAAAGGGGATCCAAATGTGGTGTTTCCATCACAGAGAAGATTGGAAGAGCTTGAGTTATTCCAGATTGGTGCCTGGATCTTCACATGCCCATCAGCTTGGGAATGCTGGGGATGGCTCACGCACAGCCCTCAGGAAATTGCAGTGACCCAGCCATGAGGTCTGAGAACACCGGGGGCAACAGGAGCAGGAATATGAAATGTAAGGAGTAAAAACTGGGGACACAGGACACAAACCTGCAGTGAATCAGTTTCCATCATTCCTGCAGTATGAGGAACTTGGATTCTTAGGTGTTGCTTAGGGCAGAATTGGTCCCACCCAGAGCTGAATAAAACTGGTGAGTCTTCTACTTAGTTTTCTCCTCTTTTTTGTTTTGGCTTTTTGGGGATTTTTTTTGGCGGGTGCTTTGGTTTTTTGGGGTTTTTTTGAGGAATGGGATGTGGGATTAGGATCAAGGGCTGTTAAAGGTTCAAGTACTGAGGGACCCTGCAGAAAATGAAGTGCTCAAGAGGATGGCCATTTTCAGTAAGTGGACCTAATCAAGCATAGATAATGGGGAGTTAGACCATCTTTGAAAATCATGATGTGTGTCACATAAAAGGGTTGGAGACTTACTGTTATAAGTTTATTTAAGTGAAGAGAGATTTGGCTTCTTATGGATTTGAGTCCTTCTAGGGACTATTGGCATGGAAAATTAAGAGGGATTTTGCTGGGGAGGTGCCTGGAGGCATTGCCTCTGTCTTGGTCATATTTATGCACACAAAAAGAACCCAAAACAGGATTGTTAACCTCTCAGACTTCTCCAAGGCATTGAATAGAGTCTTGTGTTTCACTGAGAGAAAGCAGGATGTCATCTGCTAGAAAAGCAATTTCATATTCTTTATCATGGGCTGTGATGCCCTGAATCTCATTTAAGGCTTTGAAGTGCTCCGAACCCTCTTGCATTATCACCAAATCCCCTCCAGTGAACGTGTTCAGGGTAAGGCACATATCTTAAAGGAAATAGCCATGCAAGGAGCCTTCCCTGTGATAGCTGAGACGTTCGTGCAGACATTGCAGACCGTAATCTAAAACTTCCTTGGCTGCAATTAAGTAAATCCTGTGTCCTACAGCACTGAGATAATATCTCCACAGAAATGCTTTTTAAAAGTTTCCTGTTTCCATTGTGTTCTCAATCCCCATGGGATAATATTCTCATTCACCAAGTCCTGGGCCCTTAAAAAAATAATAATTAATACAGCTGTGAGTCAATGGGATTCCCCAAGTTTCTTTTTTGGTTCTTGCTTAAGGAGCATTGCAACACACAGGGTTTATTTGTGCAGTCTGGGGAGATGCTGGGGTTCTCACACAGTTGGCTGAGCCCAGGGACATGAGAGAAAGGCAAGGGAAAATGTGGATTTTCAGGATGCACATCAGACCCTTTTATCCCACACTTTGTCTGCATTGGCAAAGGTTTTCCCTCTCTCTGCCCCGTCGCTCTGTGTTTTGGGGAAGTGGTGTCTTGTGATGAGCACACCGGTACCTTGTACACGTGGATTCAGTCCCAGCTCTGTTCTGATTCAGTGAATGACTTCACCTGCCTCAGTTTCTCCAGCTGTAATGAATGATGACCAACACAAGGGCATAAAAATAATACCACGGTTCCCAAATCTTTTTAACCTGCTTTTGTGCATACCCATGGGCTCTCTACCCAGCTTGGGAGCCAGCAGCTCATCCTTCAGGAGGATTTTGAGCTTCTCTAGTGAAAGCTGTTGGACAGTGGAGCCTTTGTGCAGCTGCCTGGTGGCAGATGGTGTCTGGTTCTCCAGAGGAACCCAACCCAAAACTGTGTGGCTTGACTGTCTCCCTGATCTGCTGGAGACACTGCTCTGAAGTGAGTCTCAGGAGGACACCACTGCATTTCCCAGGGCATTTTGGATCTGCTGCTCCATCCCAGGGAACAGGAGAAGGAGGAGAGAATGGTCCATAAAATTTCCGTTACTCTGAAAAGCAGAAACATCTGTTGGAGCCTGCGAGTGAGGTTGGAAGTGGTATTTACCAGCAAGAAGCTGGCATCTTGTCTGTTCAGACCCTCTGCAAAATAACTCCTGCTTCCTCCCATGGAAAATAACATGGTGGAATCTCTGAGTCAGGATCTGCCCCAGGCACTGAAAGGCAGCAAAACCCTCACTCTTAGCCAGGCTACGTGGATGGACCTACGCTCATGGTGCGTCTGCCTGGGCTCCGAATGAGGTGCATCTCATGAAATCCCAGCTCAGCAATGGGCTGTTTCTAATAACAAAGTCAGCTGTTCTGCATCATGCACTCTGGGTTTAGGAACTCAGTCCTTTAAAGCAGAGTTTCAGAAAGCAAGCTGGATTTTTAAATTTTTTTTTTTTTTAAGGAGGGAATTGGAGGAAGTGGCAAAGTTCCCAAGTTATCCAGAGACCTGTGGTTTCCTCCATTCCCAGATAAAATGTGTGTTAGGGAAAGGGGAATGGTCTGCTTTTTAAGACAGAGCCTTGGGTCTACAGGATGCTGGGTTGCTCCACATAGAGCCCATGACTGCCCCTTCCATGGTGATTTGCTGCTAGGATGGCAGGCACCTTCTCTGTGATTGCAGAGCCTCCCCAGCAGAAGCTGCTGGAAGAGTTAAAGGTCTTCAGTGCAGCAAGTTCCCTTTTTCTCCTGTTATTCCAGTGATGTCCTGCTGTCCTGGCTGTGTGAGCTTCCCAGAGTTATTCTGGACCCCGATAAATCATACCTTAAATATGGAGAAATGACCTGCACCTGGGTAAGTCAAATATCCACCTAAGTTTTAAAAGAATGAGAGGTATGTGTGTAGGTCTGGTGTGGTTTCTCCTGTTCTCCCGTTGCTTCTCGGTTTGGTCCTTCCCCAGACTCCAGGTAAGACCAGGTGTGCTCTGGGTGCCCACAGAGCAGGCTTTTCTGGGAAAAGGGCATGAAATCCAGAGGCTGGAAGCTACTGTGAACAAGGTTCTCTGGGTGGTATCCTTTCCTGCCGGGTGGGGGTCTGATGGCAAATTTGTCATATGAAGTATGTCAGGAAGGCAATTAAAATCCTTGGCTTTCATCACAGGATGATTCGCCAGCTGCTTCCTCCAGTCTGTTTTATTGTGAAGCACCTCATCAAAAAGCAAAAGGGGTTTAAAAGCTGGTTTGAAAACCAAGAGGTGAGAAAGGCTCTCCTGTGTCACTGGTGTGGTGTCTCATAGGCACAAGTCACTTCATTTGGTCACATCCCTGCCTTGCTCCAAGAGCTCAGATGAACACATGAGCCAGTGTGTGCTGAGCAGGGGCTGCTCCTGCACTGAGACATTGGCTGATTTTGGAATTAGATTAGATGTAAACTCTGTACTTATACTGAGCTGGCCACCTGTGACAGGGGTTGATTTAACAGGTTATTTCCTTGACTTCATGCAAATCTTTTTGAGACCTGACTCTGTGGGTGCCACTGCTGCTTCCCAGCCTTGCGGCCCTGTTGGAGGAGGTGTCTGGGCTTGCCCGCCCTGGTACAGGGGGCACAGGGATGCTGAAGGTGCCAGGGAAGGAGGCCTAGATCCTGATTCCTCTGTCTGGGGCTGCTGCAATACTTTAAATCTGTTTTTTCTCTGTTCCACCTGTGCTGCACAGCTGGAGAGTGGTTGAAGGGTGCAGTTGTTTAGGGGGTTCTGTGCATCCCTCTGGAGCATCCAGGCTGAGCACTGTCAGGGACAACATCCCAGGCTAAGCCATTACAGTGACTACACATGGCATTTCTCTCTGTCCTTTTGCCAGGTTTTCTTCTGAGGATTATAAATGTGCATTGCAATGTTGGCTAACAATGCCAAGGACTGCTGGAGGAACTCTTGCAAATGACCCATTTTTTTTGTGAGATAATCTGTGGGTTATTAAAAAGACATATATTTAAAAATCCTAAAGTCAACAGATTTGCATGAAAAATTGTCTGCCTTGCCTGGCTTACTTGACACTTTGGCTGTCTCAGAACAGATGGGACAACATCCAGCTGTGGGAAAGGAAATACATTTAATGTTCATATTGTGGTCATTGAAACATGAGGGGCACCAATGGGCTCATAAGGAACCACTGAGAAAATCCCCAAAGCCTATCAAAGCCTAGGTTGCATAATTTTGACATAACAGCACTGCTTGGAGTAGCTGTGCTAAATCTAATGGATGTCCAGGCTGCTCTGCCCTGTCATGAGAGATTAGGCTTGATTAAGACCAGTGTGTTTCAAGAAATCATTTGTCCCTCCAGATCCACACAGGATGTTCTTGTGGGCTTAAAGAAGAACCTCTGAGGAGGCAGAAAGCTGATTCTTTCTCGAGGGAGAAAACACGAGAGACAGACTGGACTGAAAAGAAAAAAAGGACCCTCAACTGTCCCTAATTTTCATTAATGTTGCCAGTAAAAGAGAGTTGCTCTGGTGGGATCAGTCACTTGCTGCCCTGGTGGGTAGGAGCTTCTTTGAGTAGCTTTGGCTATGTGGTGCTTTCTTGAAAGAGTATAACTGGTGCCAAAATAATTCATTCTGTGTAAGAAAACCCAAAGGTGAATTAAAAACTGGCTTCATCTGTACCATCCCTCCTCTCTGCCTTCTCCAGAGAGTTTTGGCAATGAGTGTAACGTCCAGGCCCATGAGAGCCCCGTGTCAAGGGCTGAGATAGCCCTGCAGCATGGAGGGCCCCTCTCTCACTGCAAATCCCTGCCAGCCAGGTAGAGTCAGTCCCCCGCAGTATTTCACAGCTCCTCTCTTCCATTTTTTTCCCCTTCTTTTCACTTAGAGATGAGCCTGGATTTACCCCTTCCTGATTCTTGATAAAGTTGATCAATGGACCATCTCAGCCATGTGTAGTGGGCAGAACAAAAGCTCCTGAGTGTTCAGATCCACCTCCAAACTGCACAGCTTGAGCCCATCTCCACGTTTAATTACACCAGACCATTCCCATGTGTCTCTGGGAAAGATGCGTCCCCTCATCTCTGTATCTGCTTAAAAATTTTATCAATTGCCATTTTTCTAAATCCTTCTATCAAAGAAATCCTCTCCCCTCCCTCCTAAATCTCTTGCACTTGGAACTTCAGGGAACAGAGCAGATGCAGTTTGATGCCCTCATCCAAACTAATGATTTGTTTCTGGCCGAGAACACGTTACCATCAAGGGGTTTTAATATTCTGCAGAATTTAGTGGAGGCCAATAGAGTAGGAGGGGGGTTAGATGCTCTGCCTTTGCCAAGATGTTTATGCAGCAGGAATGTTATTTATGTAAATCTGGAAGCACTCTTGAAGCGATAGCCTCGCTCTTGCATCTCAGACTTTTTTCATTAAGTCGTTGATCTTCCTTCAAAAAAAAAATTTTTTTTTTTTTTAAATAAAAAAGTCCCTCTGAAAACCTAAAACTCGAGCATGAAAAGTGCTTGGGGAAAAATATTTACTGCATAACTGCTCCAAACTACCCACATTATACAGACCACGGCAGTTCCTGAAGAATGCTGGGGTAACAACCACTGGATTCGGGGTTTCACACATCCGCTCCCCTCTTCTCCAGCTGCCTCCTTTCTCCTTCTAAATGAAGTTATTGCCTGTTCCAGCATGTCACTGTCCTCTTTAGAGTGAGACTGTTTCACCTAAACAGGCCATGTACACACGCTAAGTTAAAATACGAAGTAAAGGAAGTCCTGATGCCCAAGGTATGTATGCAGGGGATGGGCACCATCCTCATCTCCAAGTTGTTCCTTTCTCACCAAAACAAAGCCCTATAGAGACTAAGTTTCTTGCATGAAGCAAACAGATTCTGGCACAACTCAGTCTGTGCTCCTGATTTTTTTTTTGGAAAGATGTGCTCTCCTTGTAAAGTTTTTAACGTTTTATAAATTTCCTCCCTGTACATAAATGCTGCTCACAGTGTTGTCTGTTAAAACCCAGTATGTAATGGGAAAGTTTATCAGGATCGATTGAAAGGCACAAGGTGGACACTTATGGATGGTTTCTGTTGTAGGGGAAATCAGCCAAAAGTGTCAAAGCAGGGCAGCCTTGGCCCACTGAGTGCTCATTGTATATATCCATGTGATGTGTATATATCCATATACATGGATATCCATATCCATGAGGAGACAGGGATATAAACGAAATGAGATGGTGGCAGGTAGAGAAAGCCTGGATGAAATGTTGCTCAGAGGCCAGGGTGCATGTGAAGCTTCACAAACTGAGTCTCAGCTGCCTTCTCTGGAGGGACACGGATAACCTACTTGCAGAAGCGCTTCTCCAGAGCCCCGTTATCCATCCTGAAGAGCTTTAAAAAAAACCTCCGAAAAGGCTAGTGGCAGTTTTGGATCATTGTATGGATACGCTGTGAAAGATCAGCAAAGCTGGTGATGCTGTGACCTGCTCACTGCACCTTCAAGTGTCCGGTGAAATTCCCACTGCACAGAAGACGCTGCCTGGGCAGAATTGTTCTGCACACTCTGGAAATCAGGAGCTGGAGAGAAGTGGATGCTGTGTTTCAGGTATTTGAATGTGATGATTTCCACTTAAAAACAGTTAACCGGTCTTCTGCAGCCAGCGGGACACTGATGCTGTGTGTTAATAGAGTGTGTGTGAGGAAGCAGCAAGTCTGACAAAACACATTCCTGAAAACCAATAACATGAAGCACTTGTGGATGGAAGCAAGCGAGGACTGGAATACCCTGGGAAATGACACTGATCAATAACGTCAGCTTGGAGTTTAGTCCAGCATGGAGTTTAGTCCACACAACTCTGATTCCTGATTAATTGGGAAACTTTTCCTTGGCATGTAATTCCTGTTACTCTATGCAGAGAGTTCGCCTCACTTATCTTTTGGGGATTTGCATTATCTGCACCAGCAGCACAATTTAACCATATCCGATCCTCTCAGAACCCCAGCCAACACAATGGCAAAATATAAACATCTGCCTGGAAACTATTTTTGCAGGGCATATATGGTAATGACGGGGATTCAAAGGCAGCAGAAGTGCACCTACAGATAGCACTGCGAGCATCCCAGACCACATCTTCTGACTGTTGCTCATGGATTCTTCCAAGTATAGCACATTTGTGAAGCTCACGGCAGTAGCAAAGGCAATGAAAAAAATGGTGACAACAAGCCAAGTATTAATGCTTTTATAACCCAGCAACCCAGGCAACAGCAACAGAAGTTGTTTTACAGTCAGCACCTGACCACAGCGAGGCCATCAACATCCAAGCCTGTCCAAAGCTGAGAGAGCACAGGGAAACATCTTGGATCCCCCATTAATTAACCCTCTATGTTTTGTGGTTTTGCATCCCAAAGCTTTACTTCCAGAAAAGGAGGACAGGAGCGCCGTGGGCCGGACCCACGGAGGTTGGCAGATCACACCAGATGTGCAGCTGCCTTTAAGCTCCAGCCATAGAGCTAAAATTAGCTTTTAGAAAAGAATGTTAAAAGGCAACCAAGATGCATTTTTTTATTGCACTTTTTTTTTTGTCATGTATTTTGTTGGGTTTTTTTTCTTCTAATAGCAGGTATGAGACCAATTATCTGCATTTTCTCCAAGCAGTTGTTACTGAGATTTATTAACATCTGGAGTTTGACCTAGACCATCAGTGTGTGGCACTGGTAGCAAACAGGATTATGATGTGGCAAGGGGACATTCTTATGTGCATAAAGAATTCTTGGACTCCTTCCTGCTAGGGATGCTTGGATCCCTCAGAGATGGGTGTGGGGTTTATGAGGAGGGGGAGGAGGGGTTACTTGCTGGTTTTTGAGTCTCGATGGGTAACACCCTACCCGTGGGGCAAATAGCAGGCAAATCAGAACCAGGAAGTGATGTGGCACATGCACATGAAAAATGATGGGTGGGGAATATTAACCAAACTCAAAAGGAACTTGGGATAGGTGCCAAGTCGTGTTCTGGTTCAAGCCCTTTGCTTGGCTCCTAGTTGATCTCAACTCAGTAGCCCACTCAGAAAAACCCGTCTTTCTCAGATGCAGCGAGGGGCAGGAAGGAAGTCTCTGGCTGTTTTTTTTTTGAAACCTAATTTGGACCAGGACGTGTTAGGGACTGCCCCTTGAACAACTGATTACTCGTGGCTCCTGCATTGCTCAGCACCTTCCAACTCCCTCTCAGGCCCTTCATCTTGAGAGCAGTTCCTGCCCTGTGCTCCTGATGTGATAGGAAAGGTTGATTAGCCATGCCTGGTGAGTTCAGTGCAGTCTAACAGCAAAGAATGACCCCAGGAGCCAGTGCTCAGCCAGCAGCTCTAGCACTTTGCAGGTTTGAAGGGAAATCTGGAAGTCGCTAGGCTTGGAAAATCACTGAGGACACCTGCTGCCCTCACTAGTCATTAAAATTCATGAAAGATGACAAGTTCCTCTTGATGTGCAGTTTTCACTCCAGTGGCCTTCATAGTAGGGTGTCCTTTAGATCCCCAATAGTGCCAGTTTCCTGTGCCAGTTTAGCCACAATCATGGAAGATCCAGGTTTGAGGGGATGGTAGATGTCAGGTGTATTTATATAACTCTGGTTATGAGCCCTGAAATCAATCAGTGCTGGATCAGAGCTTTTGCAGCTTCTTTGTCTGAGAAGTCCTGATGTCACTCTGGGATGGTGAGACCACAGCACTGGTCAAGACCTGCATCCTCTCCTGAGACACTGGGATTCAGGAGGACCTGGAAGAGGTGTAGGAGGAGGATTCCCAGGTTTCACATGAGATCCAGTCCCAGCTCTATTGACCTACTACATCATGTGAAAGGTGCTAAGTGACCACAGCATGAGCCAGGGTTTATCTTCTGAAGATAATTATTCATTACAACGAAAGACCGTGGATTAAAGAATGTCCTTCAAGAAATGCTGAGTATCTGAGCCCAGGCAAGATATGATTTGATGAAATAATTAAGAAAACATGCCTAGTTTCCTTCAATGAAACATGCAAGCCATCTCTAAATGCTCATTTGTTATGTAGAGCTTTTACTGCCTGGATTCTAATTTTTCACAGCTGTAAACAGAAGACAAAGGGTGGTTGAAAAAAAACAGTCCTAAGTAGGAAGGAAGAGGTGTGTGATCAGAAAACCTTTGGCAAGTTAAGAGGATTAAGAAAGGCCCCAGTGTTCTGATTTTAAGTTCTCTGAGTTGGACTAACATCATGGATTAGATCTGGGTGGTTAAGAGGAAGAAAATACCTCATTAAAAAGAAGCAATTGGGTTTAAAGTTGTTGTAAGACAATGGCTGAAACAGCTCAACTGGAATGGTCTCGCTTGCTTAATTCTGAGGTTTTGTGTGTGTGTTTTAATGCCCTCCCCCACCTCTTCACTCCCACCCTAAAAGCCTGCAGAGTTTGCCTTAAAATATATTACTTTCATTCCTTCTGCCCTCTTGGTATTGCTGTATTTGGGATGTGTTGAGCTCAGCGAAGCCAGGCTGGTGTCGGGAAATCTTTGGTCTGGGCGCTGTGAATGCTGAAAATTGGCACTGGAAAAATAAGACTCCAGTCTTATTTTTATCCAATTATTTCAAGTCCACCTCTTCCTTTACAAAAACAAAAAAAAAAGTTGGATTTTTACACCCTTCCTCTTTGCAAGGTAGTAAACTAGTGGTAATTGAGGAGATGATCACTGCAGTGGGATTAAACTCTGCAGGTGAGGAGGGAACTCAGGGATGAACACTGCCATCCCTTTCCCAGCTTTCTGAAAACACACACCAGCAAAATCGTGGGAAAATTCGGACTCAGAGGAGTCCGTATTTCTGAGGAAAAGTGGAATAAATACAGATCTGAGAAAGCAGGAGCAAGCAAGGTCAGCATGGCGAGAAGGCAGCCATGAGGCTGTAGGGTAGTAAGCAGCCAAGCAAAACCAAAAAAACCCCTGTGTCTGTGATCCCCTTTCCTGAGAAATCACCTGGGAACCGTTTAGTACTGGTGGAAGGTTCCTGTGGCAAGGTTATCCTTGATTTAAAGCTCTCAGGTGGCTCATTGAGGAATGTTTATTTGTTCTTGGAAGACAACAGAAGAGTTGAGAGTACCGTGGCTTGGGCAGGTGCAAGTCCTGTTGGCAGCCTCCCATATGGAGCTCCATCCAAGGAGGAGATCAGTCCAAGAGGATGTCAGAAGGTGCCATAACCCTCCTTGGTTGAGTAGTTTTGGGTTTGAAGGGGATGTGTGTGCTCTTCTCTTTGGCACGCACAGGACCATCTTCCCTTGGACCATCTCTGTGCCACCTCGGCTACTTCCTCCTGCTCCTGCCCTCCAACCAGGCAGGCTTTCTTCATTTTCACACTGAAGGCAGCTCAGTTCCTCTGAGAGCAGCTCCCTCAGCCATAGCATCTTGCCAATGGAAAAAGTGACACTAAAAATAAACTTGTTTCAGAAAGAAGCAAAGGCAGTTTCCAAAAATCCCCAACTAAAGAGGAAAAAAGAAAGCAAACCACCACCACCCCAGTCTAGACAGCTGCACTAGGTGGAGGCAGTAACAACCAAAAGGAATAAATTAAACTGTGGTTAAGGGGAGAATTTGTCTCCCCTGATTGCAAGACAAAAGAAATCCAACTCCTTGTTTGCAGAAAGAGATGCGTGGGAATTTCTTGGGCCAGCTGAGGGCCTATTAGAGTGACGTGAACTGGAAATGGAGCTGAGGGCTCTGGCTGGTTGCACGGCCCAACTCCGGACCACACACGACAAGCGAGGTTTTGACGAGGCAGTGAGTAGTGGTAGGTGGCAAAACCATCTGTTATTCCACTGAGGAGCAGAATGGACTTGGGCTGCGTGGCCTTGGCACCGTCTGCGGTGGCAGTGGGAGAACAAGTCCCTCTCCTTCCAGATGTCTCGAGCTGCTTCTCAAAACTGCCTGGCAGCTGTAGCTGCACCAGTAATTGATGGATGTGAGTTGTGACCATGGTCTAAAAATCCATGGGGTGATGGATTCCTCCTTTTTATCCTTCCAGTTGTGATCGAACCAAGGGCTGGGTCCTGCCCATGCTCTGGGTGGATTTTGCTGGTTTATTTTTGGGTTATTCCTGCACTGGTTTGTGTTTTCTGTGTCCCAAAGCTTACCTGTATTTACATGTGCCACACAAACTTTGACTCCTTCACTTGATTTGGGGTGGGCAGGGTTTCATGCTGCGCAAGTGCTCATGGAGACTCCAGTGGGAAAGCTTTACCATATTTGTTTGGTTTTTAACTTCTAAGGGAGCAACTGAAAACTCACCTAAAGAAGCTCCACAGTCGTTTTATCAGTTCTCTTTCTCCTCTTAACAAAATTTGTTGTTGGTTTGTGCATGATCTATGGTGCAAAAATGAAATATCTATTCCAGAGTGGGCATTAAGATATGGAAAGAAAATCTAAATGTTTTTGGTTTAGGAGCCGTATCTGGAGCCTGGCTGGGCATTGGTTCCCATCCCACATCAGACGTAGCAGAGGGAGGACCTGCAGGGTATCACACTTTGTGTCCTTTGTCCTGGATGTGGGCAGCTGACATAAGAACAGGGCCAGCTCACCTGCCTGTAGTCATTTAGAGTCACTTGGCATTTGATAAAAGCCTGTTTTTGCCCCAGTGTCCAACCTGAATTCCACTTTGCTTATTAAGATTTTTCCTGCATGAAACTCATCCCATGATTTCAGCTGAAACACAGATTTTTGTTTCCCTTTCCCACAGCTTTGCACTGCAGAGGGGCTACATTTCAGTGGTAAACAGATCGTGGGGAGTTTTGGTACAACCAGTTAGTAAAATAGCTTAAAAATGCTGACAACCAACTGGAAAAAAGGGCCTGCAGTTGGCTTATTTATTCACTGCCTGGAAGTTTCCTTTTAAAATTGAATTATTGATTGAAATTGGATTGTTTGGGTTTTTTTTAAGGTAGTAGCTGTTTACAACCAGACATGCACAGCCGATGAAATCCCAGCACCTTGGCTCAGCTGGAATTTGGTGTCAAATCAAACCTGTTTGAGAACCCAGGGAGTGTGGTGGTATTTCCAAGAGCCAGTGAGGGCATTGCTGGCACAAGAGGCAACTGCAGAGGTTAAACTCAAGGAGCTGGATGCTCAGGGAGGTTTGGTGAAGTGTCCCTGACCATGGGCTTGCTTCCCGTGCGTGGTCTGGATTTGTTTGCCTGGGATGTGGTAATGTCACAGAAATGAGGTGGGTTGGCTTGGGCTTGTCTTCTTCCTGTGCCAGGTCGGCTTAATTCAGCTATGCTGGGGGTTTTGCCTGCCTTTCCTGAAGAAATGAGCCTGATAAGAGTATGTCATCTCCATCAGTCCATGTTCTTTTTCCCTTGTAAGACTTTCTGTACCTCCTGCAAAATACCTGCTGGTTTTGTGAGAGTCATGGGCTTGAATGAGGTGAGAGGTCCATGTACCATCCCACCAAGGGACCAGCTCTTTCTGCACCCAGATGTGAGACTCCCGACAGACAGGGAACATCGTGCGTGCTCCAGCAAAAGAAGATTTACTTAGGATTTGCTTCTACTTTGGCATAAAGTGACCTGAGATGCACAGCCACAGAAAATCCTGCCTCGACAAGTGCCACTCCTGACAGGAACACTTGGATTAAATATTTATGTCTGCCTGCAAGGAGCCAGGCTGCTGAGAGCACACAAGCTCACCAGGACATCATGAGCCAACCCAAGTTATTTGGTGTAAAGGGGAGCCCATGACGATCCCAGCGATAATAAATCCACCCTGTGCAAACAGAAAATGAACGACAGGAGCCGTGCGGTTCTTCCTGGCTGCTCTGCAAGCACTGAACACCCCTGGGAGCTGTGGGAGCCTGGCTCAGCCAAAGCCTCGACTGTCCCAGCCACGGGCACCAGGCAGCCCAAACACGCTCCGGGCGGATAATCATTGGGATGGGTCTGTATGAACAGTGGATAAAAGGCATCGTACCACTGCTCTCCCACCTGATCTGCTTCCTCCTCCCCAGCCCCTTTTGATGTTTGCTTTCACGGCAATTTCTTACAATGTGAAATTCATCCTGGGCTTAATGGTTTGGGGATGATGTGGTTTTTCAGATGAACAGAACAAGGATGTAGAGCTCTGAAAGACATCTCTGCTCTTTATCAGCGATTTCTTTCAAGTACGAAATGCTTTTTCTTACCCTTTTTGTTCTGCAAAGGTGGATTCTTCCCCTGCCCTGTTTACTAATTAAAATTTAGTTGGTAAAGAATAAGCATATTGTCCCTGCCAGGGTTTGATCTATTGTTATTAGGGCTCTGTGTTGTTACAGATGAGATCAAAGAATTTAATTTATGATGGGTGGATAGGTCAAGTTCAGTCGTCTGAAGCGAGTGCAGGGTAGAAAGCACGGTCAGACAGTGATGCCTTAAGCAGCAGCCCAGGCAATAAGTTCCTCCTTGTAATACAGCCCCACTTTCTCCAGTTTTGACTCAAGAAAGTCAAGCAGTCCTTTGGATATAAGTATTTGAGGACAGCTGGATGCAGTATAAGAAGCCCCCTCTGCCTTCTCTTAGTACGATATCAACACCACCAGAGGAATCCAAGGTTTAAGATAAAGGAAACATCCTGGGATCACAACTGTGTGTTTCAGCCATCCCAGTTCACAGGTTTGCATTGTGTCTGAGTGCCTGCTGCAACTTCCTATGATATTTTTAATGTGATTTTAAAATATCCCTTGAGCTCACAGCAAGAATCTCTAATTAAGACCTAAAGTTGATGCTGCAAAGCCTTAGTCACACCCTAATAACAAAAGGGGAATGGGGTGGGGGGGTGAACAAATTTATTGGGTCTGCTTATGGTCTCTAGCTGCAATATTTTCCTTGAACTGTGCTCAAAGAGGAATGGGTTGGATTATTTCCATTTCATCTTTATTTATTGCACATCAGTGTGCAGCACTGTTATGAAACCAAGCAAGACACCCACCTCTCCCCTATGCCTATGGAAACCATGAGGACTGGCCTGACATGTGAGATGAGTGACTTGGGAGCAGTTTCTGGGCTCTGTTACTGGGACACGTCTGTGAATGCATGGGTCATATAGCTGGAGACGTGGGACGTGCTCTCCCTGTGTTCTGCCCAGCTGGAGCCTGGAAGCTGTTTTGGGTGGGAACCACGTCTCCTTGTGTCTGTCTGGAGAGCGCTCAGCACACCACAGGCTGGTGGAAGAGGCAGGACAGATCGGGGCTGTGGCTCTGCCTGGAGTGGAGCAACAGGAGGTTCCCTGTCAGCTCCGTCGCTGGTCTTTGCCTCTCCACGTTCATGTCTGTGTCCCTCCAAGGGCCCTGTGGTTTCTCTGAGCCAGGCAAACTCTGGACAAGACAGTGAAGCTGAAGCCTTTGTGTAAAAGCCAAGTGCGAAATGTCACTGGTTTGAAACAACAAAATCCCTTTCCTTGACCTGCTTCATGGAATATGAGGAAACGGGTTCAGGGCTCCATGGATGGGTTTCTGTGGGTGAGCACTTCCCTGCCCTGATGTGGTCACTCTCTCAAACGGTCCATGTTTTCCCTGCTCAAGAAGTTTTGGGTTTTAAAAATGTCCTCAATTAAAGCCCCCAGGGTGCGTTCTGCCTCACAGGGCTTCTGCTCCAGGTCCCTCTTCCTTGGCTGCTATTTCTTGTCCAGTTTGTGGTAGTTTGAGCTTGTCATGCGTCCTTCTCCTCTCTCTGCTCCTGCTCCCAGGCTGCAGACTCTGTTCCTCAGTTGTACCTGGCACTGAGGCCACAATCAGGGAACTGATCTGGCACTAAAAAACAAAACAGTGGCAGTTTCTCATAAATTGGGATGGTTTTAATTGGTTATTTTGAGGTGAGGGCAGTTGCTCAGGCTGGCTCAGAGTATGGTCACACACAGAGCAGGGGATGCTCAGGGAGGGGGTGCCTGGTACCTGCATCTCAGCTGGGCTCCCACCTATGCCATGGTCTCAGGAGACTGACCACAAACTGTGTGTGGTACCGAAACACTTTCCTCCAGCAGCCAGCCAGAGGAGTCAAAGGACTGGCAGTGGCATTTCAGCTATAGCAACACAATTGAAAATTTCAGTTCCTGGTAACACCCTTGGGTCATGATTCGCCCTTTTTAGTGACTTTTTCTTTCTTTGACATTGAGAGATCAAGCTCTGTAAGGTGTAACTGCAGCTGCACAACCCCACAGTGCTCTTTGGGCCCAGGGAAGGTTTGATCAGGGCTGTTCTCCTGTTGCTTTCCATTTTCTCAGTCATCCATTCCTTGGCTGATATTCCACAGCTGTAACAGGGCAATATTGGAAGAGATGATCGTCTCAGGGCATTTTTTTAACCCAACGAGAAGCTGTAAATATGTGATACCTCAGCGTGTCCTTGTAAATCTTGCAACCCACGAGCTGGATCCAAGAAGCTCACACAGTCTGGATCAGCCTCAGGGATGCTCACACACGTCGTGTTGCTCATCCAAACCCAAACCCGAACACTCTTAAAATTTTCTCATTATGGCTCTGACTTCCAGTCAGCTTGGAAGCTTTAAAAGGGGAACTGGTGGGTGGTACAGTGTCTGTCTTAGTGTCTTCCTTGCATTTACTGCCTCTTCCTTTCTGGAATAAAAGCTTCAGTTTTGTTTCTCATGACTTTACAATGCATCATCTTGGAAATCAATCTTCTCCTTCAATTTACTTAATAATGCTGTCAAAAGTCATCAGCTAGAAAGCATTCGGTGGTGAATGCAAGAAAACTTTTCAAACCCCTCCATGATGAGCGAAAGGGACAAAGAAAATCTTTTACAACTTAGTTTCTCTGTCTCAGTAAAATAAAAACAGCCCCCAGAGAGACATAAGTAACTGTTGAGAACCAATATTTACATGTAGTAATTTATCTTCATGTTTATAGAAACCACAATTAAATATTATTTTTTTTCAGTCTTCAGAAAATTGTAATTAGAGATCTGTGGCCAATTTTTTTGGGAGAGGGAGTTAAAAATTATTTTTTTTAAAAGGCTTTTTAATGTCTAGGGATTTATGTTTGTTTCTATTGACTAATCTATAGAGTAAACTGCCCAGGCCCCGAGGTGACTCACGGGCTGTGCAGATGGTGAGATTTGCTCTGGGCTCTCTGCGTTCCTCCAGGAGGAGGAAGAGCTGGTTCCACGTCCTTGTCCCCTGCTGCAAAGCCAGAGGGTGTGTGAAAACCCCTCCTGGAGACCCAGCTGCAGGAATCCTGGGTTTTCCAGGCAATTACATTTTTGGGAAGCTTGTGCTCTGACCCAATGCGAATGAAATGGGATTAGCTGGGGGCTTCTGGAGGCTGCCAAGGTGGGAGCCAAGGGAGGATGTGGATGTGGGGGAGGAGAGCAGCTCTTGGAGGACAAAGTAGGTTCTTTTCAGTCTCACCTCTCACTTAACTGTGCATTGCCCAGAAAGACATGGAGGGGCTGGAGCGTGTCCAGGGAAGGGAGCAGAGTTGGGAAAGGGTCTGGAGCACCAGGAGCAGCTGAGGGAGGTGGGGGGGGCTCAGCCTGGAGAAAAGGAGGCTCAGGGGGAACCTTCTGGCTCTGCACAACTCCCAGACAGGAGGGGGCAGCTGGCAGGGAATTGGGCTCTGCTCCCAGGGAATGGGGACAGGACAAGAGAAATGGCCGCAAGTTGCACCAGAGGAGGTTTAGGTTGGTTATTAGGGAAAATTTCTTCACTGAAAGGGTTGTCCAGCATTGGAAGAGGCTGCCCAAGGCAGTGGTGGAGTCCCCATCCCTGGAAGGATTTAAAAGCCATGTGGGTGTGGCACTTGAGGACATGGGTTAGTGCTGGCCTTGGCCATGGTTGGACTCCATGACCTTAAAAGAATTTTTCCAACCTTAAAAAGTCTATGATCTTCTCCAGCCTAAATGGTTCTCTGATTCTTGTGGGCAGGACAAGGGGAGCTGTGCTCTGTCTCGGTAATGAACACTGACTGTCCAGGAAAACATTTATTTTTGCAAAATTAAAAAGTGGGAGGGGTGGGGGAAATCAGTGGATCTGTTTATAGCTGTATAAAGAAGGCAGAGAAGTGAATGCTAACATGTTTCTTCATATTCCCAGAGTGAAAACATTTGCAGGATGATAGTCCAGAGCACAGGTGGTAAGTGATCAATACCTTTATTTATATATTTTTAAGGAATGGCAGGACATGGAGGAGGTGAATGTACAGAACCTCTATAAACACATTATATTGATGTGTGGATGCTGTAGGCATTGTATTGCATAGACTTCAGGGGTCCATCTCTGCAAGTCAGGTAAGTATGATGGGGTTTATTTTTTCAGTAACATAAGCAGTTTTTCAGAGCACTAGACTGGACACAACACAACAAAACTCAAGAGTTTTGTCCATTTTGCCCAATCTGGTAACAGAGCTGAATTTTTTTCTAGTCTAAATAGCAGGGTCCTCCCCTGCCATGTACAAGGTCAGCCCCCATCCAAACCCATGTTATGTCACACCCATCCAAACACCACCTGAAAATCAGCTTGAGCAAATCTGCTTTGGTCTGGGTGTACTGAAAGGCTTTGGGAAAAATCATTCCAAAATGTGAAGGCTTTCCTGTTGTTTTTACTGACAATATCTGCCTTAAAATGGAGTGAGCTCTGGCGTGGGTCTCTATCTGTTCCAGCTGCAGTGTTATGGCATGAGCATGGAGGTACAGTCCCAGGTGGAAACACTGCAAGGAGTGGTTTGATGAGAGCACAGGGGTGGCCTGGCAGTGGGCGATACCACAGAGAGAAGTGGTTGGGCCAGGGAAAGGTCTGAATGTTTCAGCTGCAAGTATGTTTAATGTTCTCTGCTTTGAAGAGAATTTCCTAGGATTTTAATTCATCAGTTTGCCTGGTTTTTAATGGGAATGAGGGTGATTGCCTCACTGTTCTGGGCTTGGGTTGATGGAGGGCACTGGGTGAAGATCAATCACTGCTGTGGTTGAGGCTTCACCAATAATTTCTGTCCAGGGCTGGATGAAGCTACAAATGCTGCCTGGTCTTCTGAGATGGGCAAATACTTTATTTTCCCTCTGTTTTGTGAATTTCCTTAATGTGTGTTGATGCTATACGTTATTAAAATCGATTACCTCCTTCACTTATTTCCTCTGCTCTGGACTCAATTACTTTGCATCTCTTTTTTTTTTTTTTAAGTAGGTTGAAGCTGATATGAGAGAAATAATATCCAATCTCTATTTCTTAAGGTACAGGACCAGTCTGTCAGGCTGTTGGCACAAAACAACAATTGTTTTATTGTTGGGGTAAGTAAATAAGAACAAGAAGTCCTAAGTATTGGCATATGTTGATACTTGGCCAAAAAGGTCTCTAAACAATACATTTTCTATTCATTCCAGAAACCTCATACTCTGTTATTTCTCATTTAATGCTGTTGGCAAATACCCATGTCACCATCTAATTTTGACTGTAGTTCAACTTTTTTAGTGCAAAGCTAATCCTCATTATAGCTGTAAACATGTGTTTCATTTGGCCTCGTGTTCATGTGCTAAAGTGACAAAGGCAATCGAGGGTTTCTATCAGGAATGGAGATGTACAGGTAAGTGTTTTGTTCAATCTGCTTCATCTTTCACACAGTGAAAATCAGCCCAGTTGCTTAATAGGGAAGAATGTTTTTATAAGCCTCTCTGCACTCTCTGTTTCCTGCTCTGCATCTTTTTTCAGATAAATGGGACAGACCAGGGAGAAAAAGTACAAGTGAATATGAATAACCACAAGAGCCATCAAGATCTGGTGTAGCAGCGCTGTGTGTGTGTCCTACATCTTTATGTGTTCTTCAGACACTGATAATTTTTAACTCTTATTTTTCATGGAATGGTTTGGGTTGGAAGGGACCCCAGAGACCATCTTGTTACACCCCCTGCCATGGGCAGGGACACCTTCCACTAGACCAGGTTGCTCAAAGCCCTGTCCAACCTGGCCTTGAAAATTTCCAGGGATGGGGCAGCCACAGCTTCTCTGGACAACATGGAGAGTGACTTTTCAAATATGGTTATTTCAATGTACCTCAGTTTTCATGGAGATTTACAAATTCAATCCTTATCAAGACCCTACTCAAAGTGACTCCTCTCTAAAATGAAACCTTACGTGAGGGATCACAAACCAGCAGCCCTGTAGTCAGAACTGACTTTCAGGTAATTTTATTTAGTAGTTTTTAACAGCAAAATTCAGCCTGACTTCTCTGCCCCCAGTACGGCATGTTACAAAGTGTTTATCAAAATAATCTGACTCATGGCAGCCTGGCAGTGACTACAACTGAGGTTTAAGTGTTCTCACCAAACTCCTTAAAGTGCAGCATCATAAAAACAGAAAACCCTGAGCCTTCAGACCTGAGTCAAGTAGGACCAGACCTGGTTTCTTTATGGTTTCTTTCATTAGGATAAAATAGAGTCGGGTGGAGTAAGGTGGAGTAGAATATTTTTGGTTGAATGGGACTTACAATCATCTACTCCAACTGCATCACCTAGGCCAACAATTCAATTTATTCCGTTGAAGCTCCTGGTTGAAGTGGTGCTTTGTGCTGGCGCTCTTACTAAATACTGACAAGTTAAAGCACCTGGGAATAGGTCAAACAGAGTGAGGAGTTTGGGGGCACAAGGTGAAGGCAGAGCTATTTATTTATTCCTGGCTGTGGTCTGCAGTGGGATGGGCTCAACTTGATGGTGGCAAAGGGTTCCCAACCTACAGCAGTAGTGCTGAAATAAGAAATCTCCTGAGGGATTCCCAAGCAGACAGAGCCCATCTGCTTGGGCTGGGGTGAGTACCACAACTTCAGCAGCTGGCAACTCGGTCAGAGTTTGTCTGTGCTGAAAGAAATATAGTTTGCCACAAGATATTTTTCTATATTCAAATGCACACTTGAGCCACAAATGTTTCTCTGTGTTTGCCTACACCAATGAGTCACAAATTGTCCTCTTGTATTTAAATAGAACCCAAATTCAATCCATACATTCCCAGTCATTATCACCCCATTATCCTTTCTCCTCTTTGCTATTTTTCTCACCAAGCAGTGGTAAACCCCAGGCCCTTCCTCAAACATGTGGTTGATATAAGAGGAGAGGAAAGTTCTTTCTAAATATTAAAATGTTTTTAAATACTGTTTTATAATCATGGTCATCTGCAAGAAATCAGTTTTCAAAGAAGCGTTTGATGGACTGACAATCATTTGAGCCCAGGATGAGATGAAATGGTCCAATTCAAGCTGGATTGGGAGTCACTTTTCTGGAGAGCACATGAGTTTTGAAACTATCAGTTTGGCCTTTGAAGCATGTTGGGATGCAGGCTGGCTGTGAGGATCAGAGCTGGGAGCTTAAGAGTATGGAAGGAGGTGGCCTCCTTCGGAGAATGGACAACAGTGAGGAGAATTATAAAGGTATCAGACAAGCCACCCCATCTTTCACTGGACTTTGACTACTTCCACCCTATTTCTGGGACAGGCTGCCCTGTGAAGGGTCAGGAGTTGGACTCGATGATCCTTGTGGATCCCCTCCAGCTCAGGATATTCTATAATTCTATGATTTTGGTGTGTTATGCAGCATTTATTGCTCTCTAATGCACCCAGGATGTTTGCTTCCTGCATGCTTCAATTTACAGTTTTTGCCCTGAACTGCACTTTGTTGTGTTTGTATATGTAGGGAACTTTCACTATTAAGTTTCAATGTGTTAATATGCAGGCAACTCAAGAAAACTCTTTCTTGGGTGGAATTCATCAGGTCCCCAGCTGGATGGTTGTGTTTTATGTTGCTGTGGCTGCACAATGCTGGTGTGACCACAGTGGGAGCGACCCCCTGGATTTTCCATAATTTATACTGTTTATACTGAATATCCAGGCTCAGGAGCAGAAATTACTTGGGGTTGTTTGGGTTTTTCTGGGTTTATTTTCTTGAATACCAGTGAGGAACTGTCAAGGCCTTGGTGATCAAGACTCGACAGTGGCGCTGTTTTAAAAATCATTCAGGCTTTTCAGGTGTCCAACTTCCAAACTACTTAGGGCACAAGGGGAAATGTAAACATTGTTCTGTTATTCAACCTACTACATAAGAGCATTGAGTTTGACAAGGCTCCAGGTACCCCCATGTCCCGTCCTGACCGAGATCAGACGCTGATATCCCTCCCCAATGACATCCAATCTGGCAGGTTTGTTTTCACTCTAACAATTGGCCACTGTAAATGTTGGTTACGGTGCTTCGTGCCTGCCCTGCCGGAGCTGCTTCCAGGAGGATTTCACTGCTTTTCTCAGGATTCAAGCTTGTAGTAGTTCTTTCTTAAATACAGTCAGGGTGTATTTAAATACAAGTTCAGGTGTCTACTGCATTTACTTAATCTGTGCAAGGATGGAGGTGATTTCAGATATTCTTTTGAACTTTGTGAACTTTGTATCAAAACCCTTTTTTTTTTTTTTTTAGGTCGATATATGTCATATTAAAAATTGTGAAACTTTTTGTTATGGAATTGACTATGTTGGATTAGGCTGTTTGCACCAAAGTTGGTGGCAGAGAATGAGATGAATTTCAGGTTGTGCCATGGACAGAGTTTACAATGGACAGAGTGGGAAATGGAGCTAATGAAGCTGGAAGTGCTCATTGCAGGAACTGTGTACATATGGAGGGCCTTGGTAGGGGAGAGGCTGATGAGCTCCAGGATTATTACTGAGAGCAAAACTTGGTGTCTTTGTTCTGCACTGATGTGCAGGGAAAGCAGAGTGGGAGCTGTCCCCTCTGCCTCCGGTGAGCACAATCCATATTTATACACAAGGATGGCAAGGCCAGGTCTGGCAAATGCCAATGATCTGCCTCTGCAACAGCATAACATTCAAAATTCTAATTTAAAGTATGAGATGTATATAAGAATTATAAGCAGTAGTAAATGTGCTCTGACCAGGCAGGAGAGAATTACTCCTGACTGGCTGGCAGAGCTGGATGTAGAGCAGGACCCTGGACTTCAGTGTAGTTTGAATTCAACTGGATTTCTGCATTATATTATTTTTATAGTCTCTTCCCATCTGACAGAGATCTGTATTTTCTTTGCTGTTTCATACACTGTTCACAGCTCACTCCACTGCCGGGGAACAGTTGTGCCGTGATGGTTCAGGGCTCCCCAGGCTGGTGGACGTGATGGTCCTTCCCAGCATCCAAGATGAGACAGCTCCTTCCCAAAATCCTATTCTCTCTCTTGCTGCACTGAAAGACTTCTCTGCCAGTCCCAAAAGCAGCAGGGAAGTGTTTCCATCTTGAGCAGTTTGCTTCTCTTTATTTACCTTTGGCCTCTGGGTCAGGAAACCTTAATAATTTCCTTTTTATTAATTTGATCCATAGTTCCTAGTAATTACCATAAATTAAGCCTGCTGGGGGTAAAAACACAGCCAATAAACTATAGGAACTGCTGGCTTTATGTGGGTAACGTCAGTACCTAGAGGATTGTTTCCTGCAGGTCGGTCCCTTGGTTGTCGTGATTAACTTGAGATCAGCAGAGAGTTTCCCGTCCTTTTAAACGAGGCTCGGACATGCCAGGAATTCTGCTAATGCACAGGGCCCTATTAAAGGTTTAATTTTGGTGTGAAATGAACTTATTCCTGCCCCTGTGCAGGTACTGAGTATTTCCCAAGGGATGTTTCTCTCCGGTTTGAATGAACTTGACTGGAGACGCCAGTGTGTCCTTCCCAATGGCATTCACACCAGTGAGGTGACAGCAGCAGCCATGGATCTATTTCTAACACCTTGGGGCTTGGAGTAGGGATGGAAATAGAGCTTTACCTCCCAAGAGCAAAGGAAAAGAATGATCTGGATTCGCAGGGGAAAATACATGGTGTCATTTTGCAAAGACCCTTCTTGGTCCTCCTTAGCAGCTCCTTTGGGATTGGGGCGCTCCATGCTCAGAGCATGGTGGAGAAAGTGGGAATTAAAACAAGCCCATGGGATGAGAGGCTGCCTCCAGGAGCCCGCAGAGGCCCCACTAGTAAAGGGTTGCTGGTTTCCTCTTCGAACTGGGCTGAAGCCAGGCATTCCTGAGTGGCACCGGTCCTCCCAGCGCTGGAGAGGAAACATTCCCGTTTGTGAGCTGTGGAAGTGCATGCCTAAGCCAAAGGTTACCAGGCTGAGGTGATATTTTTGCATTCCTACAATGTCTTAGCTTTTTTAAATTAAATTCTTGCAACATGAGGATTTAATCCCTCCTGGTATATATGGCGTGCGTGTGTGTGCGTGTGCGCGCGTGTGCATTTTTTTTCCTACAAAAATTTCATCAGGCAAGTTATTTTTGTTTTTGAAAGTTGGCTCAGATACAGGGTCAGTAACTTTCCACCCAGAGCCTGTGGAAAGGTTTGGGGTTTGAGGCTGAATAGAGGGTCAAGTTTTAGGGCTGTGCTTGACTCGAAACTGGATCTGGGGTTGAGAGCCACTAGGGATGAAATTTGTTGAATTGTTCTTGAATATTTTTTTATTAAAAATAGTGGAAATAAGCAGTTTTCCTTTGCCCAAAAGCAGAGTTCTACCACATTGAAAATGGTCCTAAGAAAATTAGTGGTTTCCAGCGTGGAATTGGGTTCGAAATCCAATCCCAGAAGGGTAAGTTTGGAGTCACATACTCAAAATTAAGCTCCAGCAAAACAAAAAGCATTTTGATTGTAGTACTGTGAGGGTGGGAGAAGAACACAGGCTGTGCCCTGATCCTGCTAGCAAGGAGTTGGAAACTTCTTGAGACCAGAAAGGTGCTGTGGGACACCACAAAAAGCTGCAGGCAGAGCCCAGGCTCTGCATCCTGGGTTCCAGGAGCAGATATTCCAACCCAGGGTTACTTAAATGAACTCAAAGCTTTGGCTTTGAGCATGGGCTGTGCCTCTGTTTGCTCTGAGCTCACACGCTCTCCTGCCCTGCTTCTGTCGCCAGATGAAGGTGGTGGGTTTTTCCTGGGGAACAAAGAAATTGTTAACTCAGGCCTTGATCTGGTTTCTTTTTCCTTCTGCTGAGCTGCTCTGCCAGTTTTGAGATAATCAGGCTGATTAAACCTATCTACACCGATGCCCTAGAGAAAATACCCACAGCTGCTTCTGCTAAGCCAAGGAACCCTCTGCTCTGGCCATGCACAGGGGACAGCTCTGCACCTGGTTTGAGCCATGGGACAAAGATGAAGCAGGCCAGCAGCACTGGGACCCAAGTGCCCAATTGAGAGACCCTGCCTCTAAGCCAGGGCTCATATTTTAAGCATCAACCTTCTATTGAGGTGCCCTTAAAAATCTGTCTTGATCATACTGGAGAACAACAGTATTGCATTTCTGAGGAGGTTTTTTTCCACTAAACTGTTCAGCCTGAGCTAAGTCCCATGCTGATGCCATGGAAGTGCCCATGTGTGCTCTGCTAAGCCCTGGACAAGGCTGTGTCCTGGATGAAGGTGTCTTGGAGCAGAGATGCTCGGATGAAACGAGGGTCGTGGTGTTCCATGGTTCCCTTCTGGTGGCTGCACACCCAAGGACATCCCTCAGAGCAGCTGGCGTGGCCACCTCGGGTTTGCTCAGTGAGGGGAAGGGATGTCCTGAGCTCTCCCCTTCCCTTTCTCAACGGAGCCCATGTGATGGGAGAAAAGGCAGGTTCTGCTCAATGAAGATATCTCTGTTTCACCACTGCTTCCTCCTTTGGAAGAAAAATGATTCCTCCAGGTCTTGACATCTGCTGCTATTTAAAGGATCATCATCATCACCACCGCAGCCCTCCTGGGGCCTCAAGGTATATAAAACCTTATTCTTCCCAAATTTGTGATTGAAAACAGATATTACAGATATGGTGTCCCTTTAAATGCCATGTCAGTGGTGGGAAGCTTATTAATTAATGGTTCTGCAGGAGAGAAGCTGGGGGTGACTGGGGAGGGCAGGTGGAAGGTTTTAGGCAGATTTTAGCCCCCCTGGGACAGGTGGGTGGTGACCACCTGTGGACATCCTGCAGGAGGAATCTGCAGTGCTTGCAGCTCTCTGCTGGTGCTGTTATTTGCATTATCCAGGGATTCCCTTTTGAGTTTTAGCAGTTTTTATTTGGGCTCTGGTGGATGACTGACTCAGAGGAAGAATTTCTCAGGTTAGCAGACCCCTCTGCTACTTGTCACCCCCTTTGTACACCCACGTGCACACCCCTGTGGCCGTGGAACCAAGGGAGCAATGGGAAAGTGCACCTGGAAGCTTCTCAGAGGGTCCAAGCTGTGGAAAAAGCTCATAAAACACCTCCTTGAAGACTGTCTCTTGTGGGAGGCTGTGTGTAACCTCCATCCTCACCCTCCATCAGGTGGCTTGGACGGGGGGAGGCTGCAGCTACAGACACACTCTTGCTGTAACAGCCCCACACTGGGGGGATCCAGCAGCTCTCACTCTGTATTTAGAGTTTGCAGGTTCAGTGGTGGTGGTAATTATTTATTGATTCGCAGGGTGGGGAGGCCCTAGCACAGGTGACCCAGAGAAGCTGTGGCTGCCCCATTCCTGGAAGTGTTCAAGGCCCGGTTGGATGGGGCTTGGAGCACCCTGGGATACTGGAAGGTGTCCCTGCCCATGGCAGGGGGTGGAAGGAAATGGGCTTTGAGGTCCTGTCCAACCCAAACCATTCTGGGATTCTTCTAATTGCAAGCACCTGAGAAGTGAAGTAGTGCTCTGAAACCAATGAAAGGAGGCTGTGATCAGCCTGCTGTTTTGATTACCTCCTTTAGCAATACCTTTCATGAATTAAAATTTGGATTGTTCAGCTCAATGCAAGGAGATCCACCCCCGTCTCTCCCCACTCACCCTCCTGCCATGTCCTTGCACCTTCACACATAGGGCAAATTTAAAGACTTTACTGATTGCTGAGTTATGGTGCTTGAAGCTGGTTGGTTTGACACAGAGCCATGAGCTTTCACCTTTAGGCATATTGGGTTCCCTTCTCTTTCCACATCTAAGGTGTTTGTCTTGTGTGGGTTTGTCCTTAGGAAGTCAATTCCTTTGAAAGGCACAAGGAGTGGTTCTAAGTGAGGGATGTCCCATGATGGGACCGTGCTCTGATGCTCTGTCACCTTTATCTCCCTCCACAGGCTCTCAGCAAATAACCTTTCAATTGCCAGGACAATAAAAGATGTCAGGGGTGATTAAAGATGTGGCAGCTGGTGCTCTGTATCTCCATGCAGTCAAGTCCTTCAGATTTTCCTCGCTCCCACTGGGACAGAATTTTCCAATACTCATTACCAGTCTCCAGCACTCCCTGAGCAAGCTGAGGGTGTTGAGCACCCGGCAGGATTCAGGCCAGATTGAGCACATCTCTCCAAGCTCCCTATTCCCATCCACCTGATCATGTCCATCCCTGCAGTGGGGGGTGTCCTGCCCCTGGGCTGAGCTGGGAGCGTGTGGTCCCTGCACAGTGCCTCGAGTATTGCTTACATCTGGTGTGTTTTCCGTGCAAAATGGGTTTTTAAGAAATAAGGGTTTTTTAAATCGACTAAAAAATTTTTACCGGGGCATCTGGTATTGCAAATATTTGAAAACGTTGAAATTTTTTCTTTCTTGGCAGTAAAAACAACCCAGCTTCTTGCCCACTGTAGTCCAAGAACTATTGAATACGTTTTAAAACAGATCGTTTGGGGGGTTAATATAACTTTTTATGGTTCTGAACAGAAGATACTTTTCTCCTTAGAACTGGTTCAGAATCCTTAATTATAGTGGTTGATTTCCTGGCTTATGGGGAGCTACGTGATTTACACCAGTTAAGAACAACAGAAAGCTTCAAGAAACCTTTGAATGTGCAAACCAGAGGAAGATGAGCATTTGTTTTCCTTCCCAGATATTCATATCCTTGTTGCAGACTATGCCTGGATTCACTCCATTGCTATTGTGAACTGTGAGACTTTATCCCATCCCCATTCCCCAGGTAGCTGGAGTCAGGCACTGCAGAGAGCAACTTCAAGGTTCCCCAAGCAATTTTAAGGGATCTGAGGGAATCCAACCCCAGGGATGGGGCTAGAGCTGCTTCAAGCTTTTTCCAGTTATTTTTTCCTGAGAATGACTATAAGGTCACAAGATCTGGGGTTTTTTGTGTGTGGCTTTCTGACCTACTGAATCTTTTTTTTTTTTTCTCATGCCTGTGGCACTCAGATATAGCTTTTACAGAAGCTGAAAGAACCTTCCTGGGCTGAAGGGAGGAATTGGACCTGCATCTCTTTCATCTCAGCTGAGGGCCTTGACAACTGCGTGTGGTACAGACAGGGGCAACACTAATGCTTTTTTAATATATAGATATATATTTTTTAAAGGGCAGGGGGGAATAGGAATGGGAAAAATAATTTTTAAAAATCAGCATTTTATCTGCAATTAAACCCATGCCTGCGTGCTGGAAAACCCTCTGTGTGTGACAGCTCCCTGTGCCCAGGTGGCAAACTATCTTGGGAAACTCCAAACACAGCTGGGATATTTTTGCACACAAAACCGGATGGGTTTTCAGTTTATTGTGTGCCTGGACAAGTCCTGGTGCTGGCAGCAGGAAGGTGGCAGGAATAAGGATCAAGGGATGAGTCTGGGAATGCCCCCCAGAGACAGCTCATGCCTGGCCACGCTCATGGCCAGCACTGCAGTTGCTGTAGCTGGGGTTTGCTGATCCATAGATCCATCATCCCTCTGAGCCAGGGTAGGATGGCTCAGGGATCTAAAAATGTCCAGAAATCCAGCCCTGTGCAAGGGAGGGAAGGGATGGTGCTGGTGGAGGATCCAGTCTGGCCCTTGGGGTCCCAGCAGCCTTGGCACAGCCACAGCACCAAACCACATCCCTGGCCAGTCCTGCTCTGCAGTCTGGCCTCGTGCCCAGGTTGTGAAAGCGCTGTAAAAGCCAGATATGTTGTTTTGGCCTTAATGTTTGTCCCATGGTATTTAAGAAAATAAAGAAAGAAAAAAAATCTGGAAAAGCACAGAAGGATAAAGCCCTGAATACTTGGTTTAGTTAGATTTACTCAAGTGCTGCTGGACTTGTCTCTGCCTGCTGCTGGTGTCAGGGTTTCTGTCACCCTCCTTGGCTTTTCACGTGCAGTTCCACAAACATTACTCACATGTAGACCTATTCAGTGACACTTTGGTCCAGTACAGCACAAGCTGGACACTTACAGATGTCCATCATTCACTCTGACAAAGCCACTTCTGCCCCCAGCCTTGGTAACCCGTAGCTGGAGTGCTTCTCTTCAGAAGAGAAATTCACTCCTTGCTTTGAACACGAAGTGCTGAGACATCCGCTGCATTCCTTCCTGACGTGTTCCCGTGGTTGGCTGCCCTCATCCCAAACCAGATGTCTCATCTCTGATTTGAATGCTGCTGACTTCAGGTTCCTGCCATTAGACCTTCTTCTGCCTGTGCCTGAGGGAGGCGAGGAGCTCCAGGTTGTTGGATACCTGGGCTGCCATTGCTACCCAACAAAGCAGCCGCTATCAGGGTCAGAGAGACCAACAGCATCATAAAACATTTCAAGCAAATTCCTTCAGTTTGTCTCTTGGCTGTGATGGCCATTTAGTGGGAGCAAGACTTTCATGTGCACAGCCCTGGTCAGGTTTTCCCATTGCTGACTCTTCTTTGAGCCACCTGCTTGGTAAAATGATGGGAGTTTGTCCTTAGTTCAATTTTCCTCCTCTTATGCAGAGATAAATCTGTTAGAATGTGTATTTTTGTTTCCCCTGCCCTTTTTTGTTTAATATCATGCCATAAATATTCTGTAGTTTCATCTTGCCACAATGCTGGTTGAGGCTAAACTCATCCAGTTTTTGGTTGAGCAATGGATGTTCTTTCCACAAAAAGTTCCTGGTGAGATGAGGGGAAGGCAAGGGACAGTCTGACTACCAGCACTGGTGAAGCCAGTGGATGAGTCCTCATGAACAAGAAACTTGAGATTTTTCTTATCACTAGTGTAGAGTGGTTCTGTTTCTCAACTTCATGTCCAGAACAACATCTCTTTTCTCTGCAGTGCTGTCCTTCCACCTCCTTCCCCTGCAAATTTTGCTCTCAGTTTAATTTATTTGCAGCCCTACCTTTGGTAGGTGAGGCAGAAATACAGGCAGAGTGTGAGATTGGTCTGATCCCGCAAAACTCTGCAGCTTTTGCTTTCAGGATTGAATGCTGGGCTCTTCTAAATGAAGGGGGAACCTGGTCTCAGCTGATTTTAAACAAGACTGGCACCTTCTGAGCACTTTAAAATTGTAGAATCACGGAATGGTTTGTTTTGGGAGGGGTCCTAAAGATCATCCAATTCCAACCCCTCTGCCACAGGCAGGGTCACCTTCCACTAGATCAGGGTGCTCAAAGATTTAAAGGAAGCAAAGATGTGTCCATAGAGCCAATGGAAGTGTTTGTGCTCTCTCCCTCCCTGTAAGTACATCACAGTAACTCAGAGGAGTAGCACGTGCTCACTTACAGAAGATGTGCTATAGAAGAGTTATCACTCATCAGGGGAGATATGGGCTTAAAGCAAAAAAGAGCCTGAGATGGCTCAGCACAGCCCATAGCTGAAACATGTTGTGATACCCCTGGGTAAAGATCAAACTGTAAAGGTCTTACCGACATCTGATTCTCCTCAGTTTTAGTTGGATCCAAATCCAGCAAAAGGGCATTTTTATGTCTGGTCACAGTCCAAAAAGATATAGCAAAATCACCTGGAGTTACAAATGTGTTGCAGAACCTGTCCCTAATCACATTAAGAGCTCTAAACTGTAAGGCTCGATTGTTTGCCAAATGAAATATTCTCCTCCGGTATTTGCAGAAAGGAATTACAGTCTGTGAGTCATGTTTTTCATTTGGTATTGAAGTACAGTTTCTGTTTTACAGACCCAATCCTGAGCTTGGGGAAGGAGTCGTTAAAAAGGCTTTGTTTTGTTGGGAAATAAGGGCAAGGTGACAGGTCTCAGACGATGTATTTTGGGCTCTCAGTTTGCAGCTGGGCTTTCAAGCCCTTGAGGTTCCCAGTGTCAGGTTTTCCTCTGGGGTCCTCAGAGAGGTGGTGGGGGCTGTCAGATTTGAGGTTGTGCTGAAATAAACAGAAAGGCCATGTAATCCCAGGGCTTTGGTCTCCAGAGCTTCAGTGGCAACCCCTAAGGTTGAGACGCTCTCTGCAGAAATGTCTGGTGGGTCCCCAGTGACCACTGGACTCTTACTCCAAGCTTGAAGTGCCTCTAGGCCTTCCTTTTGGCCCACTCTGATATTAGCTGGCCACCAGCCGTGGAGTCTGGCCTGGACCTCTACTGTGGTTTGCACATGAACTGCTGGTGTAGTGGAAGGTGTCCCTGCCCATGGCAGAGGCGTTGGAATGAGATGGTCTCTAGGGTCCCTTCCAACCCAAAACCATTCTGGGACTCGGTATCACCCAATAAACTGATATGAATTGGGTGACATGGAGCTCTTGCAGTGGATACGATGTGGGGGACAGTGAAATCCAAGAAAGGAAAACATTCAAAGCACCAAGTCACTGCTGAGAGGAGAAGCAAGGCAAATGGTTGAGATGGCTCCCAGCTCCCAGCCATGGAAGATGGACCTTGCACAGACTTCGTCAGTAGCAGCCCAGAGCTGTGAGAGCAGAACAGCTCCAGGGGCAGTGGGAGATGCCTTGGCTCAAACCAGAGCTGCTGCCGGGTGAGTTGCCCATCACACCACACTTAACACACTGAATGAAATGATTGCCAAGAATTCCCCTGTGTCCCACAAGGAGAACCAAACGGGCTTTACACCACCTCATCTTTCAAGCTGGGAGCAGGAGGGGTGGGCAAAGCCCTGTCATCCCTTGGGAAAAGGGGAGCACAAAACCCTGGGCTGCCCAGAGGCCACAGCCTGCCCCCGGCCTGCCCCCTCCTCATCCTCAGGGAGGAAGGAAGCACAGGGCCAGGTCAGCAGTCGTGCCTGGGGGATTTTGGCCTGACTTCTCACAGTGTCTTAATATACCCCAGCTGGCAGCAATAATTGGAGAGTTATTAAATAACTGTCTGCAGTGACATACAATCTGCAGAGCACTGTACCAATTATTTTTCATTTGCTTCCCTCTATCTCAACGTGTCTCTATCTCCCCATCCTATCCCGCTGCTGTTCCCAGGAACAATTTACTGTAGTGATTGGAGGGCAGTGAGATCTTCTCCAACAAAGAAACTACTTTATTTTCTGCCATGGTTAATGCCCCAGTTTAATGAGTCCTTCATATCATTCTCACCACCCTAAATTAAAGAGTAGCCTGTGCAATTAAACTGTTTAGCTTCCAGAATGTCCCTCACAGTTATCTACAAAATGGATTGAAATGCAGCTGCTACTACTATTGCTCATACTAAAACTGGCAAAGGGAAAACCGCTTTCATCTCTTTATTTTTAGTAGTGTGCCTTTAATTTCAATTAAACTAATTATTTGCACCATCTTGCTCCTGATCATTGTCCCATGAGATTTTCCCAACCAGGAAATATTTTATGCAATACATGACTGTAGATGCTCAGACCTTCATGTTTCTGTCTTTTGGGAATGAGGAGAGAGGTGGGATTTGCAGTTCTTAATCCAATGTTTGCTAGTATTAAACCAGAGTAAAGTTAGTTTGCAGTGGATTCACTCCAGATTTAAGCTTTGTTAGATGATACTTGCTCTTTCTTTCATTTACTTTTTAGATCAGAATTTGCTCTTTTTCCTTTATTTTTTAAATGTGGAAGTTTAATGAGGAAAAGAAGTTCCTCAAAACCCTTCTCCCCAAATGTCTTCTTTGCATCCAGAACCTGCTGCTGTATTCCCAAAGGTCATATAACAACCTGCACTAAGAGCATCCTTGAGGATCTGTTGATTCTTTTCATCAGGAGCTGCTTCGCCCATCCCAGATATTTGTCCCACTCAAGATGAAAAGTGGCTTCTTTTTAGGGGTTGGAAAGAGATTTGTCACTGCTTGAGTTGGGAGCAGAGTGGGAAGCCCCCAGAATGTCAAATAAGGCTCTGAAGCAACCCAAGGAATTCTACTTGGGATGCCTCTGCAGGGAAGTTTCTTCCTGCCTCAAACCTGTTGAGTTCCAATATTCATTTTAATGATCTCATTTTATAAATAATGGGAAACAAAACAATGCATTCAATAGAAATGAGATTAGAAATAGGAGGGGAATGAATTACAAATGCAAGGGCCTGTATTTATTCCAAGGAAGATAAATCTCATTTTAAGTGGTCTCTAGTGAAACAGTGTCTTGCTAAGACTGAAACAAAGTAAATCTGGTTTTGTTGATAAATAAAAGTGTGAGGCAGTGGCAGGGAATGTTTTCTAACACTAGTTGGTGTCATAGTATCCTGGGACTAATGATACCTGGGTTTTACTCTTGGCCTGGCCACTGTCTCTCTGCAGTAAATCATTTAGCACCCTGTGCTGGAGTTGAGGCACAAGCTGGAAAATCCAACTCCAGCGAACAAAGTGTGACTCTCAGTAAAGCTGTCACTGGCAGGTTTCTACCTCAACAGGGTGAAGGAGTTTGGGGTGCATCATGAATTGGAAGGTGGAATTAGTGGCATTTCAGCAGCCCATGCACAATTTGCTTCAGATTGTTGTGGGAAAGGCTGTTGGTAGGAGACCTTTAAATCTGGGGCTGGATCTGGCATGGCAATGCACCTCTTGTGTGCCACACAGTGTAGACACAAAATCAGCAGTGGCTTGAAAATTCTTTTTTTTTTCTCTTCTGTGATTTGGTCAGATTTTCTGTCCACATGAGTAACAGGTAGGAGAAAAGATGTTTGCTCTGCAGAACTCTCCCTGAGTCCCTTCTCCATGTGGTTCTGGAGCTGCAGTGAGGAAGGGACCGTACCAGGGATTGGATAAGAGGGTCTGAACTGCAAACGCCAGCTCAGCAGGGAGGTAACACCATCACTGTGTTCTCACCTAATTGAAAACACATTGTCCCTCTGTCCCACACCTGGTGACTCGGACGGCAGCGCTGGCATGAGCTGCAGTGGGGTGGATGGGGTGAGGTATCCCCAGAAAGAATGTACACCCCGGGGCTGGCACGCACTGAGCCGGGGTACGTAGAGCTGCTCCAAACAACGCCACAATCAGCAGCCTCGTGGGCTGGAGCTGGAGAGTGGCCGGCCCTCCTAGCTGGGAGCTAATGATTCCCTTCAGGATTGCATCATTAGATTCGAACTGAGTCATTATGAGGTGATTTGGGAAAACAAGTTGGAATTCATTACCGAGGAAACGCGCTGGAGCTGTTGCAAGAGCCTCCTGTCCGGTGCCGGGTGGGTGCTCAGAGGCACCACCAGCGCCTCGCTCCCAGGGCCAAGCACTGCTCTGCCCTCATGGCAGGAGCCAAGATCCATGCCCAGTGTAGGCTGGCGGAATTTTTCTCTTATTCCACCCACAGCTGCTTCCTGATCCTTCCTGCCACTGCTCTCCATGTGACACCTGTCACAAGAATAAACAAACCCCAGGGCAGGGGGAGACACTGAAATTGTGAAATTTGCACTTGTGCATTCCTGGGTGCAAGCTCAGGAGCAGCCTCAGCCTCTGTCAGCAGTTCCAGCATCATCTCCCCTGGTGTCCAGCTGCTGGCAGCCCCTTTGCTCCAGCTGGATGGTTGGATGTTTGCCTGCCCTGCTCACTGCCTGTTGCTGCTGGTGCCTCTCCCGGTGGGCACAGCTTTGCACAGCTCTGCCATCAGCAAAAGCATTTTCAGCAGGTGTAGTGGAGGGGCTGGAAAGGGACTACCTGCAAACAGCCAAATGGTTTGTGGCAGGTTCTCGGAAACCCAACAAAACCACATGCTGGTGTCAGTATTTGGGCTGCAACTCGTTTTGTGAAGCCATCACTGAGCCACAGGAGGATTTCTACCCACGAAGTGTTGGCTTCAAAATGCTGGGTGAGGACAGCAACATCCTTGATGAAGGCAGAGAATGTGGTGTGAAGGATGAGTAAAGGTTTGGGAGAGTAGTAAGAGAAAAGGAAGTTGAGGAGCAATCCAAGGCTTGATTATAAGTTAGCACTCAACACTGATGATCATCAATCAGCAGAGATCAATTACTCAGGAAGCTTAAGCACCAACCAGGAGCAATATTAACCTCAGCTTGATGACTAAGGAAACAAGGACATGGATAGAGACCAGTGTGGATGGATACAGACACCTTACATGCCTTTGCAGGAAGGTGTTATCCTGAAATTTCTGCTGAGAGAGGCCAAGCTGTGACCACTGAGGGTGAGCTGGGGTCTTTGTTAAAATGTTCATAAAGATGTGAGGCCTGGGCATTTGCTGGAAAAGAAGATGCTGACGTATTTGAAAACAAAACAAGCAAATGTTTCCCTAGTGAGGGAGAAAAATTGTTTCAGAAATAATATGGGATAATGGAGAAACTCCTCAAAAAGCAAATATGGTGAGGACAGCGAAGCCCTGGTGAGGTAAGAGAGGTGGTGGGTAGCAAAAACAACTGAGGACAGACCTGCTGAGCATTTCCCATCAGTTATTTTCTAGGGAGCTTCATGCCACAGCTGCTTGAAGAGATGATGGATGGCTGATCCCTCATAAACCTCTGCCAGCTCCGTGTGACTCACCAGGAATGAGGAGGCTTGAAGGAACAGAGTGACGTACAGAGTGAAGAAGAGGATTTCAAACACAGGGCTTAGGGCATCACAGCCCTCATTACCACTGCCCCACGCAGTGCTTACCATAGGACTGGCAAGAGAAAAGGCTTTGCATGTCCTCACACCTGCCTGTGATGCCAAAGCCACACAGCACAGGTGACAAATTCACCAGAGTCTGGGGACTGGGGTGTCAGTCTACCCTCTGCCCAGTGGCTGCAGGTTCAGGACTGGCTCTGCTGGGTGACGCCACAAAATCAGGTCAATCTTGTGAATTAGAGGTTGCACCTCAAAGAGTGGGTTTTTTCAAACTCCTACCAAAAAGCAGCAGGTCCCTGTAGAGTCAGATGTTTGCCTGAGGGAGAAACTAGGTAAAAGCTTAGTGAATTTGGATATAAAGGGTTTCCTTTGCTTCCTCAGTAAACAATGTCTTACTGCAACTAACTGCAACTAACTGTGTGCCCTCAGCCTTGTTCTGTCCGGGGTGATGCTTAAACTGTCAGTAATCCTAAGACTGCTGTCACAGTGCTGCTCAATGGGGTTGACAGATTATATCTCTAAAGTCCCTTTATTGGACCTTGTTCCCAGAAAAGCTTGCAAATTGCTCTGATCTTACCAGACAAAGGCGTTGCTCACTCTCGGAGTCCTTGGATATCCTACACAATAAGGTAGGAATTGGTGAGAATTACCTGAGATAAAATATCCCTTACAACATCAAAGTTCCTGATCTCTTAGCTGTCAGCTGCAGGTATGTGAAAGTCCTGACAGGCTGAAGATAGAAAGAAGAGATATAAAGCAAAAAAAGAAGGGAGGGGGAATGTTAAATTCTCTGCATGAAACATTATATCATTGGATTTGGCACAAAGATGTCAGCACAGGGGGTCTGCCTGGCCAGCTGGGGTGTGAGCAGGGCACTGGGCTTTCACCTTCTGAGATGAATCCACAGCAGTGGATAGCAGGCAGCCAGGGACAGATCCTGATCCTTGGCACAGCAGTGGATAAGGAGTTGGACTTCAGTAGTCTTTGTGAGTCTCTTCTAACTCAAGATTTTCTATGATTCTATGATAAATGAAGCAGGAGTAACAGAGATCAGGGTAAGTCATGATCATGCATCCCCCACATTTTCCCCATCACTGTACATTTAGCTGTTGGTTCTCTTTTGCCAGTAAAATGGGTGAAGTGGGTCAGTTACCAGGGGGAATCACTGGTGTAACACAGGACATCATACTTTTGCCATCTTTGCTCTGCACATTTTATAATAATTGATATCCTTGAGTTGTCCCAGGAGTGTGGCAGGAGAGCTGGGGTCAGACTCCACCCGATGCTGCCCAACCTGCACCACTAATCTCCCTGCAAAAGTCCAGCTCATTGGCAGCAAAGCCACAGGTAGGTCTGAAAAACAGATTTTCACAAAAACAGAGTCAGAGTTGAGCTGAAACAAGATCTGGCTTGTTTGTCTAAAATCCTGCCCTTTCACACCACAAAGACCAGACAGACCTTCCCTCTGCCCACTGCTCCCACACACCTAATCCTCCCTAAAACTGTGTTTTAAAGCAGATCAAATACCTTTAGGTTCTTAGAAAGGACTGGCTTTGGCAAACGCACAAATACTTTTCTCAAATGACATAAATATTGTATGTGATTTGCTGCCTTGCCAAAATGCAAACACACACACATGCTCTCCTAACTAAGCAACATTCTTTAAAAGTTAAGATCATTGCTTAGAAAGAAATATAGAGCATTTTATATATCCAAATTGATCATGCACTGCGTGTGTTGAAAATATGTACAAAAAATGGAACCCCAAAACTCCATTAAACCACTTCTGAGACAATACATCACTGCACCTTTATATTACACTGAGGGCTTTAACAACCCTTCTCCAGGAAAATATTTTACTAGGTAACAAAAAAAAAAAGTTATTGAAAACATATATTTGATACTTTTGGCAATTCATTTTACTACTTGCATTTCCAATTCATTGGTATAGTTCATGAAAAAAAATATTTTCGCAGTTGGGTCATGTTATTATTTCTCTATTTTTTTTTCTACTTGAAAGCCATGATACAAATTTTTTTTTCTATGAAACAACAAAGAGACAAAAGCTGCTTGCTTGGTGATCCAGTAGATGTTTTAGGGTCTGCTGGAAGTATAGAATACACACAAACATGCCTACAGGAAATTATGGCATCTTTCTGCTTTTCTGGATAACCAAGTTTATATCTGAACCAGCTAAAATAGAGCCAGGGAAGAACTAGTAGGTTGAATCTTCTAAGGAACAAAAAGAAGGTATCATTTACTAGAATATTAAAATATTTTTTAAAATTAGATGACTTCGCTTCAGATCACCGGAACTGTCCCTGGCACTGGCCTCTGTGTGACTCATCCACTCCCTCCAGCACTGCTCCTCTCTTGGCTGGTGTGAATGCACCTCTTCAAGTGAAACCCTGGCTTGAACTTGAGCTGCTTAGATTCCAGAAGAAGGCAAAGGAATCCCAGGTGAGGAGGAGATAAGCATTTCCTAAATCAGACTAACAGCACATCTTCACTGCAAACTCAGCTTGCGCTCAGATTCCTTTTCCTACCTAGAAAGTGACTTTTCACCCAAAGCTGCTGGTGCTTTAGATCATTTGATCTAGCATTATGGCAATGTGGGCACACTCCGGGCTTTTGCTTTCCCTTGGGCAGAAAACACACCCATTTCGAGACAAACCTAAACCATAGGTGGGACCCTTCTGTGCCTGCCTGCCATCCATCCTCCCTTCTCCCTCCTCACCTGCCTCTTTCCTTCACATCTCTTCAAGAAGACTTTGATGGGGATCTTCCATGCAAAAACCTGGGTGACACATCCTTGGAAGCATTGATGACCTGCAGGCCTGGACATCCACACAAGGATTTCTGCTTCTTTAACCAAACTGCTCTTGGACCATCTGTGTGCTCACTTCCTACACTGCTGCAGGTAAGTCTGTTACCTTTGCTTTGAGAGAGATACTGTGATTAACCACGAGCACGGTGTATCCTTGTTTGTCTGGAGAACGGTGATTTTCCATTTTAATTGCTTCCTGTATGACACATTTCATTAGGTCCCAGCCTCCTGCCAGCTCTTCTCCTCGCTGCATTTGTTTCCTGATGTGTGTGTAATTACAACCATGAAAGTCCATCAGCAAAAGCACCATCAATTTGAAAGATTAACGAATCTCACGCTTTCCCTCTCTCCTCCCCTCAAAATTAGAAAGCCCACTCTGTAGTTTCCAGCACACATCTATCATTACACACTCCTGGGTCTCAGGTAAATTAGCAACCTGATTCTTTTCCCTGCTGTCACGTAGAAGAAAAGGGCTTCTTATTTGCCATCCAAGGAAAAGTACAGTAAACCTAGAACTAGATAAAAGGGAAGTAATCAAATATATTTAACTGTACTCAGCCAAATCCCATTATTTGTATAGATGTTAGCTGGTGCATTTGAAGAATTAGGGAAGCCTTGTCTTTTATAGGAAATAGTACTGCTTGACTGAAAAGGGCAATATCTGTGCTAGTGTTCCTCTGCTTACTTAAAATAAGAAGTTCAGCTTTATATAGAGATATATTTATGCATGAACAGCAGATATTTTAAAAGAGGTTTCATGTCCTCGCTCTTCCACTAAGCAAGTATGTTTGGGGTGAGGACATACTTTGTGTCTGTGTTTCTTTCAGAGATGGGAAATGCCTCATCAGTGTGGGAACATTCATTGGATTGTCCTTCTTACTTCTACCTGAAAGATGTGGATAAAATAATTTTAGGTAAGTCACCTCCCACATATCCGAGGGAACCAACTCCCTGGGGTGTGAGGAGCAGCTTATGGGGTGTAGTGATGGATAATGTAGGGGCAGGCTGAGCAGCCATGGTGAAGGAACATACTGGGAGTACCCCATGGAGATTATAACCACTGTAGCAGAGCTGTAGCAGAGCACAGAAAGCCTTCAGCTGGTGGTAGGAGCCCAGGTTTTGAAAATACATGGACAACATGACGGCAGTGCTTGTGCAAGGGGTGCTCCTTCCCTTGGCAGCTGGTTCTGTGGGAAAGGGGGAATGCGCCACCTCTAGACGGCTGCAGTCAGTGGTCACCAGACCTTCCCCTTTGGAAATCCCTCCAGTGCCTAAACAGGATACACAGCTACTTGGAAAATATACCCAAATATACCCAAACCCACCTCCTCACCCTTATCCACAGGACCAAATTATCTTTCAGGTGTCCCTGTGCAAACAATGCGAGTTTTACTGTGAAAATGTTTGATTAAGGTGTTCCAACAGAAGCACTGAAATTCAGGTCCATGGATTGAGGGAAAGCTTTCCCTGGACTGTGCTCATGCCAGCACACAGCTTTTCTCAGCTCAGTTTTGTGCTCAGAAGACACTGTTTTGTGTGCTATCCAGCCAGGCAAGGGACTGGGGCTCTGCAGAGAGCCCAGGTTCTTCAGGATGATGACCCAGCTCACCCTCATGACAATGGGCGTAGTAAGATGAGGCACACTTTGATCCCAGATTCCAGTTTTATTTTGCTCATATGAAACATCACAACTCAACGTTGTTTCAGTACTTTGGGGAGAAGAAGGAGGCAGACAAGAGTCCCCATAATGGTTTTTTACGTGCCTGAGTCAAATTACCCTCCCTTCTGCGGGGCTTCTTCTGAAGTAACAGATCGTACTGTAACCAAATATTGCCATCCAGGAAAGCCATTTTCCATCCAGCAAGGAGGCTTCTTCCTTCTCAGCAGCCACTGAAAAGGGCCTTTGTTCTTGGGCTGAGCACCTGGAGAGTGTTATCAGCAGTGGCCTCTCTGGGCCGGCGCGCGGAGCAGCTGTGACAAGACCCAGTGGCTTTGGCGTCAGGAGTGGCAGTAGCACCTGGGAGCTGCTGGCACCCAAAAAACATCTTGTCTGGGCCATTGCATATGCAGCTTTGGGTGGTTCCTCTCTTCTATGGGGACTGGGGTCTCTATTTTGTTTCTTTTCCCATCCTAAAATGAACAGCCTCACTCCAAAGGCTCTCTGGATAACCTGAAGGATGTGATACCTCTGCAGGGAATGGAGAACAAGCCTTGGCATTACCTTTCTGGAGACACTGGTAATGTGAGTGGTGAAAGGCTGGCACAGAGCACCAGCATCCTGGGCACATGGTTTGACACTACACCCCGATGAGTAAAAGGTGGAACTGTTGCCTGGCAAGAGGGGTAGGACATTCAGCAGAGGGAGTTGCCTGATGTGACCAAGGACAAGATTGCACGGCAGCTGATATGACCCTGGGCACAGTTTTTTGCTCTGTCCGTACAGTCAGCACCACTTCTGTCTGTGTCCATGAGAAGACACTCAGACCCACAACTGCTCAGAAACTCAAGGAAACCCAACTCATTTGGCCCATCAGGTAATTCCCTGAAGGCAGAGGGTCCTTTTCCATACACCTGATGGTAGAACTGCACTGTATAAACCATCACCGCCAGAGACATCAGCTTCAAAATCAAAAGTTTTCATTCTTTCACTGGCTTTTACAGGATCTGAAGAAAAATGTGTGAAGAAAGATGGGGAGTCAGAAAGCAGAGGTTGTCAGTGGATCTGCCATGGGGTAACCTGGAGAGCTGCTGACACTGGCTGAACCTGTGCTGGGTCTGTGAGGGTTTTACCAATGGCCTCAGTGGGAATTGTAACTGCAACCTATGAGTTTAGCAGGTCCAGACCTACAGACCTTTCTCAGTGCCTTGATTTTCCACTGAAGCCGGACAGACCAAATCACAAAATAACCCCCCAAAACCCCAACATAATTCTTACTTTCCTGATAACCCAGATAAAATTTTTACTCCTCCAAGGGAGTCATACATTGAGAGATTTCAACAATGCCTCATCACAAGATGCACGGCTCTGTGAAGTATCCATTCTGAAGCAGTTCTGCCAAATACCAAGAGAAAATTGCATAACATGAGAAGGAGCAAACCGCAGCTGAAGCTTCATCATCCACAGTGGCAGCTGAGCGTGGACGTCACGAGTTCTTCCATACCCAGTGGCATCGTTTCCATTTTCTTTGGACCGTAGTAGTGAAAGAATAAACATTTCAAAAGGTTCAAATGAGACCTTTGAGTGCCAGCACTGAGTCCCTGTTGAGGTTGGGATAAACTGACAAAATAACATCCTGCAGAAGCTGTGCCTGGGACAAACCACCATTCCTGTGTTCGTGTTCTGTGGTTTGTAGCACAGGGGCCACTTTAAACCTTGGTCTCTGTCCAGGCACCAGTACCAGCTCTCCCATGACTTTATGTTTGCATCTCTTTCTTTCTCGTGAAGGGAAAATTTCCAGGTTTGTTCCTTTTAACTTTGTTCATGGTAGCACTCTTGACAGAAGGACTTAGTGCCTATTTAATGTCTTTGCAAGGAAAAGAGGGAAACTTCTCAGTTACATAAAAGTTTGTATCAAAATTCAAGAATCCGGATTAATTATAGAAGACTTGCCTTGTATCATTCAATTTGTTTGAATAGCTTTAAAGATTAAGCAGATCCAAGGCCTAACAGAATCAGAGCCAGTAAGACAATAGCTGAGATTTTCCTTTGAAACAAAATATACAGGTGGTTTCTGTGAGTTTCTATGTCTATCTGCCCGGCTTTTTTATTTTTATGTCGTATCCAATATCACAGAACCTGGCAGTAGAAATCATATAGCAATTTGTGAAAGCTTGTTGCTGTTCTAGATATCATATAGTCTGTTCCACACCAGCGAAGACAAAACCAATGCCTTTACTCCTCGAGTTTTCATTCAAAAGGATAATGATCTCTGGTAACAAAATATTTGGCAGTAGCATTATTTAAAATGCACAGAGGAAATGTTTGTCCCTAATTCAAGGGACTGTGGTCACACAGTCTCTATTCACTTGGTATTTACCAGCGAATGCCAAAGGCTAATCTGCAAAAAGCCCAGGAACAGAGTTAAGTTTATCACCCTCCATCCTTAACCCATCCCATTGTAAGGGAGGAAAAAAATAGTAATTACTGAATTTCTTTGTGGCCAGAGAACTTATAAACTGTGTTATACCCAGCAGGCTCTAATGGCTCCGTCGGTAAGTATCTAATTAAGTGGTTGGGGTGTTGGGTTCTTTTTCTTTCACAGCATACTTTTGTGTTTTAAAATCCCTTTGCATTAAACGACTTCTCGAGTTTTCCAAATTTCTCACACGCACAGAAAAGGGAAGTAAGAAAAAAGGCGGAGGGGAGATTTCAGTCGTGGGAACAGGAGGCAAAAACGAGGATTTGCAAAGGCTAAGGGCAAATCCTCCCCAAAATCTCCATCTAAAACACTGAAAACCGCAGCTACGGTCTGCCTGGGACCGCTGGCTGTCTAGAGAGGGGGAAATAAAGCCAGCTCGAGGGGAATGGCTGCATTTGGGGAGGAGAGACCGCTCCCCCAAAGCCCAAAGCGGTTACAACACCTCGAGGGCTTTGAACGGTGCAAATCCGGGGTTTGAGCAGTTTTACCGAGCCCGCTCGGCATTCCTCGCCCGCCGGTCCCCGCCACCGCGAAATCCCGCTCTATCCCGGAGCAGCGGAACGCGCCGAGCGGTGCCGGGCGAACGCACGATCGGGGTGGGGAGAAACTGCCCCGGGGCGGGGGAAGAGGAGCCGAGCATCCGCCCCGCTCCCTCCTCGCCTTCGGGAGGGATGCTCGGCTTCGGCGGGAACGGCGGGAGGTGAGAAAACTGCCGATCTCCGGCCCGGAGAGCTCGGGGAATGCTACCTGCTCCCGGGAAAGCTGCTTGCCCTGGGAAAACTACGTGCTCCGGGGAAATGCCTCACCGCAAGCCACGGGGCGGATCCCCGCCGCTGCCCACCGCGGTCGCAGCGGCCGCCACCTCCCCGCAGCCTCGCTGCTCCTCCGGGCACCACAGGGACACTCCCGCCTTCTCGGCCGAGCTTAAATCGCGCAAGTTAACAGGCTGGGGTTTTTTAATGGAGCCACCTCGAGGTGCCGGAGATGAGCTGGAAGGGGCTGAGTCCCCGCATCCCGGCTCGGTCCCGCATCCCGGCTCGGCCCCGAGGCACCTGCCCCAGCCCCGGGGCTGGGGGGCTCTGCCGGGGCGGCTCCTCCCCTGCGCCCCCGATCGCTCCGGCCCCTTCTCCCTCGTTAGGGAAGTGTTAGAAAGTTGCTGAAGTGCGAAATGAGCCTGCGAAACCTCGTTGTCCTCATTAAACTCTGACAAGGAGGGTGACAAGAAGCAGCGGAGGGGAAACAATGCGGCAGTGTTGGGGAGAGCCCCGCGCCGGGGCAGCCTTTGTGCCCGCACACAAAAGCTCTTGTTTGCATGTGTTAAAGTCCATTAAACCGCGGCAGCCCCAGGTGCAAACGCCAGCCCGGAGAGGCCGCGCCACCTTCCGCGCCCGCTGAGCGCCGCGGCCGCTCCGCGCTCGGCCCCGGCACTGGCGGGCGGCGGGGCCGGGGCACGGCCCAGCGGGCTCCTAATGAGGGCCCGGGGCTGGCCCTTCATTAATGGACATGGGTGAGTTTCGCTCTCTGTGCCCCCAGATTCGCCTGTCCCCCGCCTCGCCGTTAGTGGCAGCGACGGGACACAATGTCGCCCATTGTGCTGCCCAGCCCCTCACCCGAGGGGACACGGATGGGACCCCTCGTGCAGCCCAGGGCCGTGGATGCTGACCTGGTGCCAAAGAGCCTGCTGGACAGAGGGCCGTGGTTTGTTTTTTTCCCACTGTGGCTTGCAAAGGTGCCTTTGGACACCGTAACATCATCAAATCCACACAGAAATTATCCCCAAGGTTAGGAGCAGAGCAGTTTCCCGACTTCTGGGTCAAACAGCAGAATTCAACCCAAAAGGCGGAAAAGAGAGGAATTGTGCAGAGAACAGCCACAAAAAAAAGCCTTGCACAGGTCGAAGCCTACAAAAACAACCTCATCACAGTGTTAGCGTTTCATATGACTGGCATGGCTCTTTATCCAAGAAAAAGTATTTCCAGGTTCTGTTGCAACAAGTCCACATCACTTTATCCCCAGTGGTCTGCCAGGGATCTGCCCCGAAGCTATTTTAAATTGTGCTGCTAATAACAATTCATTATAGTTGATAGAACTGGGAGACTTGCCTTTTATTTTGCAATTAGACATAAAGGCTGTGATCTGGCAAATGCTCTGCACTGTGAGCATGTGAGCAGTTCTGCTGAACTCATCTGGGACTGTTCATGTGCTTAACATTAAGCCCGTGTGGGTTTGCAGGATCAAGGTCTGAGATGGGATCATCTTTAGGGATGTTTGTTTACCTGCTCTGTTCTGTATTTTCTAGATTCATGACGGCGCCCTACAAAACCTTTTCTCTGGGAAGACCTGGAGTGTCTCGAGTCAGCTGGGCACAGCTCACAAGTAGCATTCTGAAGCCAAGTGATTCTTCCTGTAAACAAAAATGGTTTGCAGGAGCTTGATTCGGGAAGACATGACGGCACCGGGTACGTTGCACTGCGAACTGTTCAGCTGTGTGAGCCTGTGTGTACTGAGGCGTTAATGCAGAACTGCTGGGCATTGGGCCCAGAACAGATGTGATGATGAGTGAGAGCAAAGAGGGAGGAAGGCGCAGAAGAAGAAAGCACATTTTAGACTTCTCAGTTCCTGCCTAGACAACCACTGCTTCCCAAACCTGGGCACCATCCCCAAATGCCTCTTATCAAGAGAAAGTAGGAAACAACATGATCTGTGGAGAAAACAAACATATTTATTTTTTTCATTTGCCAATCCTGCAAACAATAGCTGTTTGTAGGCAAATAATCCTCAGATCTGCATCACCAGATCAATGCAGGGAGTGGTTCCCATCGGCTCCGAAGTGCCAGACATGCTGAATAGTTTGTAAGGAAACAGGTCCTTGAACTTCTTCACAGCACAGACACTATCTTAGTAGGTTATCTCGCACTTGCTTCTGTTCCTGCTCCCACTCTCCTCATCTTCCAGTGCTTGGCCTGGCAGGGAGAAGTGGAGACTGGAGGAAATAGACCTTGTTTTAATAGAAAAGGCTTCAAAATGTTCAGCTGTTTGTTATTTCCTTGCCACTTACTTTTCCAATTTACTTTTGGAGCCAGGCTAGCTAAAGGAAAGGCCAATACTTGTCCACAGTCGCAGTTTAATACCCATGATATGCATGAAGAAAATTAATTTGACTGAGGATTTTGCTTCATGAAGTAATTACAGCACAAGGCATAAAAAGGCTGTGTTTTGTCTTGAACCGCCAAAGTCCTGGTTTGCATCATGAGGTCACGTTTAGGATTACAAATGTTCGCACAAATAGCATCTTATACTATCTCACGTCGCCTCTCTCCACCTTTACTGACAGGATTTTTGGAGATGGAGAGGAACAGGAAAAGAAATTTTTCTTCAGTCCCAGATGTGTTAAAATTGAAGCTTTAACCCATAGGGCACAAGAAGGGCAATACAAATATGGGAGGATGCTGAGTTCATGGGGCTGCTCAGACTCCAAGATATATCCAATGTAGGCACCAGTACAGCCCAATTAAGGTTGGATTGATTCAAGAAAAACCCTCATGGTAAGACATACCATTTCCCTGGTATCTTCAGGACAGTCTGATTTTTTTTATTTTGATTTTTTAAGGCATCTCTCTGGATTCAATCCTTTTGAAATTGTATGTGAATACTTTGATAAACTGAGTAGAGCTAGTTTTGGTAAAAAATGGCAGAGTTTTTCATTAATTTGGTGATATTTGCAATGCCTTTCACAACTGAAAGCAGCAGTTCAATTATCACTATTTTGCAGACAGAAAACACTTGGAAAAACAAAGCAAATCAAAATGTGCTGGCAAAGCACGTCTCACTGCCTTCACATGGCCAGTCCCTATCAATCAAACAGTCACCTCTGCTACCAGGGAGCCCATAAAATGCCAATCACATCACAGTTCAAAACAGTCCATCCTGCTGCTAACCTGTATCATGGCAGAATTGGTGAAGACTGATGAAATTTATGGATTTTAATTTTGCTTAGAAAAACTAACTCAAACTCTAGAGAACTACCCACAGAAAAGAAGTTACAGGAATGGTAAACTTATAAAAACCCAGAAAATTCCCAGATTAAAGTCACTGGGGAGAAATGCACTCACAAGCATTTTCTGCCTTACCTGGGTGTTTATGTGGGAGATCTTTAGATCCAGCTTGTGCAATGACTTCTGGAGCTGAGCTCTGAATGTCTGTCATCAAAGCACTCGGGCTGTGGGTGACTCACATCGGGAAACTGAAATCATGAAGACCCTTTTTTTTATTCATCACTGCCTGCCTTCTTTCCTCACTGATAATACAGGGTCGGCATCCTCTCAAAATTACTGGAAAAGGAAACAGTGCATGTGAAACTCTCAGACACTGCTGTCATGAGCACCATGGAAAAACCATACGGAAATGAATAATTTTGTGCCCAAAGCACAGTTTGAATAACAGGCAGTAAAAAGCCCCTTCACTGCACATTAAACAAGAGGAGAATAAATCATGAGGGGAGCTGCTCCCTCAGGAGCAGCAACCATTGCCAGTGCAGAGTGAGGGGGATGCCTGTAGGAAAAGGGTGTGGATAACTCAATTACAGTTCATCTGGATGAGGAAAACCAGGCAAATTCTGGACACTCCGGGCTGCTGAATGCTGGAGCATAGAGCCTCAGTAGCCTTTCAGAGTATATTGTTTCACACACGTATTTATGTTTGTGTGTGCATGGGCTTTGGAGTATATGGAAAATAAGTGGGATAAGCTTTGGCTCTGTGCCAGGTTGACTGCTCTACACAGCTACGGCACTGCAGCTCAGCTGGAAGCACAGGCTGAGACCTAGATGAAAAAAAAATCTTTGAAATATCAACTGATCAGTTTGTAGAGTATCTTTCAATGGCTACAGCACCACTGGCCAGGGAAACACAGCCCTCTAATATGTGCCCCACTGCCGAGTCTGTCTTCATCCACAGGGCAGGATGTCAAAGGGGTCTAGAAACTCTTTGTTTCCAGATGTCTGGAGATGTCTTCACTGACCCTCTGTATACAACTCCCTGCACTCCTGGGCTGGAGCCAGGGCATAAGGTACAGCAGAGTATATTTGGAGGAGTTACCACCAGCAATAACCCCTTCATTAAGGTTAAACAAGGTTGGGAAGTAAGAGAAATTAATTCCTACAGGGACCCTTGGCATCCCTAAAAGAGAGGGAGACAACTACATCATAGCAGGAACATGTCCTATGACTGTGCTTGGCACAGACAGGCAGAACAGCACAGAGAGCTGTGGTCAGGTCTCACTCATGGTGGCAGATTTAAGAGTGCAGATGTCCAATCCAACAGTGGGAAGGTGATCTTTGTTCTGCATGGCAGAGCAGAGCTGGTGTACTGACAGTCTAAAAACCTTCTGTGAGGTCCAGCTCTGCGGAACATCTCCAGGGAATTACAGCCATTGCTGTCAGTGCAGCAGGTTAAGGACACATTGCCGAGATCTCTGCAACAGGGCAGCACAACAGGGTGACTCAGTGGTGATGTGATCTCTCATCAACGGACACTGTTCCTCGTGCTCGTGTTTCTGACACATTGATCAACTGTTGCAAACTTAGGTAAAACCCATTTTTTCAGTCCTTCTATCCTATTGGTGGCATGGCCTTCCTGAAGTGCAGGAATGAATGTAGAATGTCTCACGCTTGTTCTGATCAGGGCTCTGCAGATGCTTTTAGGGCTTCTCCCACTCAGAAGTCTGGAGACATGAGTGTTTCCACCTCTGTGGATCTGGTAAAAGCACAAAAGACACATCTGGTGACAAAAGGCACATCTCTGCTGGGGTTGGTGGACTTCCCGCTTATGACATGATTGAGTTTGCCCAAGGGACCAGTCAGTGTCCACAAAACTCTTTGACAGCAGAACATTTGTTACTCTTCCTGTGACGTTACCAGAGGAAACATTGCACACAGCTATGTATATCTATTAAAGTCTATTATTTTAGCTCATTCATATGTCACTGACTCACCATTCATTCACTTCATACAACCTTTTAAAAGTCTTACACATCCCCAAACCCTGTACGTGGAATTTCTGCCTTAGATCTCACACTGCACCAACATTAACTCAAAGAGGCAATAATTTTCCCAGGAGTGTCCTGTATAAAATCTTCCTCATCAGAGATAAGAGACAAGGTCATTCCACAGGAGACAACCCACTGGAATGACTCTTTAGACACTGCTTTTTCTGGAACTTCTTATTCATCATTCTCCACATCCTGATATTTTGTCCTCTAATTGCAAAAGTACTTTCCACTTCCACTGAGTGTTTCTGTGGGCAAGGTAGACAGAAATGGATAAACTCCTCTTCATTGGGACTAGGAATACATTGGGATTTGGCTAAGAGATTTCTTCTAGCTTGGGTGCATTTGTAGCTTTTGTGGGAAATAGCAACCGGACAGTTAAAAATGGACAGCTTAGAAATAAACATTTCTGCACCAATCACCATCAGATAGGTTTTCACCTGGGCAGAGGATCTCCAAAAATATCCTGCAAGCTGCAGGGAGTGGGGGTTGATTCATCAAGGTACTTTCCCTTCTGAATCAGCACAAAATCTACGCCACTGTGATATCACAGGCTATCTGCCTTTGGAAGCTCTGAGTATTTTTAAGCATTCTAACAGCAAAGTGCTGACTATTGCTGGGGATTACAGATTCTGCAGAACATTTTGGAAGATAACTTCTGGCATCTTGCCACTTGTTATATGGAAAATATGTTGTATTATCTTCCATGTGTGTGGGGGTGTAAGGGTGCTCCGAGTGTCCTGGCCCTCAGCCTGCAAAGACTTACACATATTTTATGCAGAATAAAGTTAAGCAATACATAATGAACTTGTTCAGGCTCAGAGCCTAGATCTGTCACTTAAGACATGTTCCATATCCTTTAGGACTTCTCGAAAGACAGCATCTTTCTCGATGCTCCAAGTACGCTACTATGAACGCCGTGCTGGAGGTCGGCTGTGTGGGACACAAACATGCTGGTTATCAGTGTAGGACTTTCCAGTGGAAGGGCCTGGTCCTGCCCCGGCTGGCTGGAGTCCTTTGACTGGGATAGTCAGACTGGGATGGTCAAACTGGTCCCAGACTCCTGTATGCACACAGGATGTGGAGGACCTGCTGTCAGATGCACATCAGACATTTGATGTCATATTCTTCTCCTACTGTCAGTCCTGGAAAGCTCTCCAGAGGCACTGAGTGAAGGGTGAGGTGTAGCAGGTTGAGGTAAGGATGTCAGGGCACCAGAAGTAGCAGAAAAAGGCCCTTATTGCTGGGAGACAGTGGTGTTATTCCCATGGACACCCCTGCAAGGGTCCTCCCATGAATGACTTCTGGGTGGGTTTGGGTGGGACGTGGAGGCAGAAGGCAGCAGAGGGCACATCCTCCCATGCCCACCCCAGTGCCACCCTTTCGGGGAAGCCAGGGTGGCCGCTCTACTCCCCAGAGCCCATCTAGGCACATCCAGCTCCCCTCCTTCACTGCCCTCGGCTGCGGGGAGCCCTGTAGGAGTCGTGTGGGGAGCAACGGCAGAGCCGTGTGTGGAGCTCTGAGGGAGCCCTGCAGGAGCACTGAGGGGAGCACTGCGGGGAGCACCATGGGGAGCCCTGAGGGAGCAATGCCAGAGCCCTCTGACAGCCCTTTGGGACTCTGTGGAGAGCCCTGCGGAGAACCATTTATGGCCTGAGGGGAATCCCTTGGAACCCTGTGGAGAGCCCTTTGGGATCCTGTGAGTCGCCCTTTGGGAGCCCTTTGAGACCCGTGTGGGGTCAGCGGTGCCGGAGCGCTGTGGAGACCCCGCGGCGGCTCGCGCGGCGCGCGGGCGCCCCCCCCGGAGCCTCGGCGGGGCGGTGCCGCCCGTTACCTGCGGCGGCGCGAGGGGCCGGCNGTGCGGGCTCGACGGCGGGGCTATGGCTGCCCTCAACGGCGCCGTGGAGAACGGGCAGCCCGACAAGAAAGTGCCCCCTCTGCCGCGGCCCCTGCGCAGCCTGGAGGTGAAGTACACCAAGGTGAGCCCGCCACGCATGGGGCGCTGGGCTGCGGGTGGGCTTCGCCGTGGTGTCGCCGATGCTCGGTAGATTCAGGGTGGTGGTGAGGTGTTATATTTTTAATACAAAGTTTTCACCCTCAATGTTGTTTTTCTTAGCTTTTTTTTATTCCTTCTGCTGTCTAAGATACGGGTTTATGGGGCTTTGAGGTTAAGCAAGCAGATGACAGTGGTGTTTCAAATGGAGCAACACTTGCCCCAGTCCTTAATGCCCAAAACCTGACTTTTCCTTTTTAATAAAATAACGCCACGCAAAGCTGTTGCACTGCGCCAGGTGCCCTGGGCTCCTCTCCCTGGCGCGTGAAACCATCTTCCCCTCCCAACCCACCGTGAACGCCTGCAGCTCCCTGCTAGTGCTAAGCAAAATCCGATTTGGATGAGGTGAGCCTGGGCAGGGTGAGGAGGGGTTTATCCCTCAGGAAGCCGCTTGCTGGGGCTGTGTTCAACCGTCCTTGACCCACAGCTCCCCTGCGGGGGTGGCTCGGTGCCAGTGGTGGGTGTGGGTGGCGGTGAGCACAGGGAACCTGGAGCAGGGCTCGTGTCCGGCGGGACTGGGCCTTGTGGAAAGGCTCTGCTGTGAGACTGGAGCCATCCTGTAGCTCCACAAGATGAGCAGTGCTCATGTTGGTGACTCTTCATCCCAACTCCACAGCCTCCCCACGGGATGAGGAGTTGGGTACTGAGCCCACACAAATCCTCACTTCTCCGCTCTCTGTTGAGCTTTTCTTTAAACAGTTGCTCCTGACCTTTTGGCATAAACCAAAGGCTCCTGAGTTTGATATCTCTGTCCCTCAGAGATGAGGCTTGCGTGGAGCTGAGCGGGGCTGCAGAAATCCCTGCTCCCAATGCAGCTGTAGCTCTGCGATCGCCGAGTCGCTTTTTGTTCTACAACAGCCTGACGTGCTGCCTTGCGCAGTGGGGAAAGCGTCCCGGCTGCTGAGGAGCCTTGACTGCCATAATTTCAACTTTGTGCCTGGCCTAAAAGAGCTGGAGGGGCTGAATGCGTGTGTTACTTTTGCCTTTTTGTATTAAGTGTTAAGAAAAAACAGAATTTGAAGCTCCTTCCCTTGCACTGAGAAGGAATGAACAGCAATAGCTTATCTGGCGAGGTGTTGATTTGAATTATGCATCCAAAGTACTGAAACAGATTAGCAATTAGGAGTAATCACTGGACTAGATTAATTTTTAACATCCCAAATTTATCTACTCTTTATTTGTCAGATAAACTTGTCATTTAGCAGCAAATTGGATCTGCAGCTGCTGATTGCAGAATGGCGTAATGCTGCACAAACAGCTCTTTCCTGCGTCCAAAATGGACACGGCCATTTGAGTTCTTCTTAAACATCCAAATGCTCTGGTTTTTGTTATTTTTATTGTTGTGAACACTTTTAAACACTCCTTAGGGATCTTATCCTGCAGCCGTGTATGTTTTAAAACATGCAGTTTATGCTCCACAGTTTTGCCAGAGACTGCGAGCGCTGAAAGAGTCAAGGTAGTATATTTAAAGTGGAAACCAACGTAAATTAAAAGTGTGAGTTTGATGTTTGATCTGATGCTCCCGGTGCATCTGAGAAAATAATGAGCAGCAGTCAATTTTCATAAAATTGTGAGGGGTTTTGTGCAAGCTCTGAGTTTCACCAGATGTTTACAGCTGACAGAACGCTTCCCTCTGCTTAGAGATTTTTATTTTTGGTTCTACCAGTTACGGGGCTGGAGGAGAGGCAAAATTTTTCAACAAAGATCTTACTTATAGAGCAGCTTAGTGCTTGTCATGGGTGTGTGATGGAAGTGATCTGTCCACAATTCCTTGTTTCAAATTCTGGTTATGAAGCGTGAACTGCTGATATATTGTTCACTTTGATTTCAACTACTGGCACCAAAGACTTGGGATATGTGGTGGATTCCCAGAATGATGCCAGTGTATATGCTATGTTTAAAACAGCCTGATCCTGTCACTCTTGTGTGTTACTACTTGGTAGGAGCATCACTTTCCCACAGAATTAGTGTTGAATGCAAAGGAAAAAACAGTATCTTTCCCCAATCTTTAGTGAGTGAGCATATGCCTGATACTGTAATTTTACAGTTCCTGTCTTATTTCCTACATTTTTAATACAACTTTTCTTCATTAGTGAAACACAGAAAAACTGAAGTTAAAACGTGTAAATGTTAAAATGTAGCATTTGGGTAGCAGAGGTAGTTTGGGAGCACTGGTGTCTTAAACTGGAGTTAGTATTTCTAACGTATCTTTTCTTGTGACTTCCCTTGGCAACATTTTTTGTGAAATTTTCTTTTTCTCGGCCTGTGTGAAACAGGTGGGTCCAGCAGTGCAGCTTCTACGCCAATTACACTTCAGATGCTTTACACAGAAATAGTAAGAAAAAGTCCTTTCAGGAAAAAAAGCAGCCCAAGGAAAGAAAACTATGACCCAAAGCAGTGGGAATTCCGAATGTAAGAGATGCAACATTAATCTTCTGGTGGTGTGTAGAGACTCATAAACAAGATTGCAAATGTGGATGGCTTCCAAATAAAAGTACTAGCCTACAGCCACTAGCAGGCTACTAATAAAGATTACTTCATCTAATCTTATTTAAAGTATATTTATAAAATATAAGACTACCAACTCAGATCACAGCATGGATAAGATGCATGTTGAATCAATTAATTGGATATAGGTATTCATGTTCTGTTTACAGTGAGTAACAACACTCCAGTATTTAATGCATTTTCAATTACGCAACGTTGGGACTGTTTGTTCTTGCTCTGGAAATGCAATATTTTGAAACACTTAAATCTTGTCACAGATGACTCCAAGTGATGTGGGAGGCTTGATCTGGCCTGTGACAAGGCATGGTGGGGTAGAACCGAGCCAGAACCCGCCCCTTCTGGACATGGCTGGAGCGGAGAGCAAGCTGTGGAGGTAGCCCAGGGCAGGGCACAAACAGCCAAGCAATAATTGTACAGTGACACATAACAAGGGGCTCCTTTTGTCTGAACCATACAAGTCTGCTTGCTGTTCCCATTGAGATGTATTTCAAAAACTGTCTGTTTCTCACTGCCAAATCTGTGTTGTACTGTGCGGGACCCATCCTCTGCCTTCCTCTGGCTCAAAACTACCTGGGCATGCAAAGTTGTAGAAGTGCTTCTGTATTGCCAGCAGTGGCCCTGGGAGACAGACTGAGTACACTTGACTCTGCCATGGATGGAAGTTGAAGAGCCTTCGGACCTTTGATGAGCACTTGTGAGGTTTTTTCCTTTATCAGCTGTTTTTCTTTCTCCTGCCCATCCCACTCCCCTTGCTCTCTCTTCAGATATTTATTAACAATGAATGGCACGAGTCTACAAGTGGAAAGAAGTTCCCTACCTACAACCCTTCAACGCTGGAGAAAATTTGTGACATTGAGGAAGGAGATAAGGTAAGTGTTGTTGGACAAGCAGTGCAAAAGACATTTTCCAGGGGATTTCTTTTTGTAGGGAAGCACACAGAGGAAAAACTGGGTTTTAACAACAACATCCATCTGGCCAGACTGAGCTTGGAGGTCTGGGACACTGGATGTGCTGCTCAAGAATTACACGGGCTGGGTGGGATCAATCCTGTCCAACTTGTCAGAGGCACTTTCCCTGGTAGGAACTGGCTGCTGAACACTGTCAGAGGAATGAGATTGAGCATCATTCTTGTGGCATAGACTGGAAGGAAACAGCCAGCCTGAGGAAACAGCAATGATGGTGTGTGCACATCCCTGACAGGACTTGGGCCCCACATTGGGGATGGTTTATACACCAGCTGTAGGGCAGCCTGTTGGGGACACTGAACTGAAACTCCCCCTTTTTTAAACACAGTCAACAAATAACCTGAGGGCTTGAGGGAATTTAAGCTCAGTCATGCAAACACTGACCGCTTGCTGCTGGAGATGTGGTGCTGCTTTTCCAGCTGGTATTGTGGGTTCTGGCCTCCTGCACAAATGTGGTAGCTCTCACTAAAACCAAACCAGTATCTCAAGAGCTTTAGTAGTCCCTGGCTGGCCCTGGTGTGCTGTAGAGTAATCTTAGATGTAACTGCTTGGGTTTGGTAACAGTCTGAGGTAAGGAACGATCACGTGCGACATTTTTTTTGCCCAAAGCAGCTCATCATGTATGGGCCAACTGGTCTGACCTATGGAAAAGAGCTGGGCCAAGATCTGGCTTTGTGCAGGAAGTCATGGGAAGGTGATTCACAGCTGCTGTGCTGTGCTAGGGCTTTGGTAGCTCTTTGCTGTGGGCAGTAAGTGACGGGCAGCGTGGCCACTTCTGCCTACACTGAGATCTTTTTCTTGTTATTTAAGCTTGTCCAATGCTGCTGAGGCAGCCTCCAAGACTTATTGCCACTGGGGATCTGTGCATCCATGGGGCAATTACACACTGAGACAGAACCAAACATTATGTGTCATTTCTTTATCCTGACTGGGTAGGACACAACTGTGTTTAATTGCAGTGGCATGTAAACAGTGGAATTGAAGCTGACTCTGATGCAACTGTATTTTGATAGGCAGAAACCATGACGTTGTTATTGTTCCCTGAGCTAAGTGTCTCCTCAAGCAGCTACAGAGGATTACATGAGCAGTTTGTGCCTGCTTCTTTAATGTTGGCTGAAGAAAATTTTTATATAGAACTAACAGGCCAGTTTTGCAGTTTGCCTCCTTGAGATTTGTCTCTGTCTGAATTGAGCTTCTAGCTTGCAGGAGAGTTGCTGCAAGCAACTTTTCCAGTCAGTGGAGCTCTCCCCCCCCACCCAGATACTCAGCACAGGTGACTGATTTCTTAGTGGAAATTGCAGCCAGTAATGTAAGCTAGCTGCGCTTTGGGTGCTGAAAGCCTCTTCTACTCCTATACATCACACCTTTTAAAACAATTTTCTGCTCTAAGTAGGTTTTTCCAAGAAACCGAGTGGGGATTAGATCTGGATTAATTAAAAAGAATCATGGGTGACAACCATCCCCAACTAGCTGTTTGCCTTCTGGCGGCACTTGACCATGTCCCGCTCTCTTCTGGCAAAATAAGGTCCCTGAGGCTTCCCTTGCTCTGGTTCATCCCCTCCTGGGGCTGTAACTCCAGTCTGCTGAACTCACCACAGGAAGTGGTGAGTCGTGTTTGGTGGTGCTTTCCAGTGCCTTATCCCCTTGTGCCACTGTACTTGCTGTGCTGGCCAGTGCCACTGCAGGGGTGGCAGTTCCTGCTACTGGCTCTGGCTTCAGCTGTGCTCTGCCAGGTTTGGCTCTGCCTTCACAGCAGGCTGGGAGCAGAACTCCCCTTCCCAAGCCCTGAACAGAAACCTGCCCCTCCCTGGCCATGCAGAGTGTTTTGCTTAGGCTGCACGTGAGGGGTGGAAATTTGGCAGCTGATATCTCAGTGATGACAGTTTAGTCTGGTGCTGAAACTTGGCCAATGCTTTCTAAGCCTAGAAGCAAAGGTTTTGTTGTCTGTTCTTTAGTCACAGAATTGTCCTTGATGGGACAGTTGAGGGATAAAGAAAAGTCTGTGTGGGAAAAGAAGCCCTGAAAACAAAATGGTGGATGTTTCCACGGGATGCTGGGAGGCTTTTTACCTCACAAATAAAAGCTTAGTGTCCAACTGTTCGCCAGGTTGATAATGGAAAAGGAGTAACTCTGGTGCTGTCCTGGTGCTAACACTTGGAGACAGGCTTTTTCCTTCTTGCAGCTTGCTGATATCCATCAAGGACAGGGGAAAAGTGCTCCTTCCTCAAAGGAGTGCGCAGCTCAGTTGCCACAGAGCATGGGCAGCAGGTCCACAGCTGGGACTGTCAAGTCTCTGTCACGATCATTTCTAAACAGTTCACTCTTGTGAATTTTTGAAGGGTTGTGAGAGGGATTTGTTCACAGTCACCCTGTCCCCTTCAGATTGTAGAGGCAAGCTGAGGTAAGACCACAGCAGGCTTGCAATGCCCTCAATAATGATTTTGGATATTTCAGGCTGTTATGATGCTGTTTGTAGCTGTTTTGAACTTGAGTTTGGAAGTTAAAGCAATTCAATGTGTGGACTATTTGCAGGAGAGTAGGTCAGGGAACCTCTTCTGACTGAGAAACTGTGACATGCTTGTGCCCTATGTCAGAAAAGTGCCTTTCTGAAGACAAGCACAGTGGAGGCTTTTTGAAGAAGTCGGTAGTTGAATTGAAGAAAGAGGGTTTCCAGTGGGTGTGCTCCATTCCTGGCACCTCTCCTCACTGGAGCACTCTGGGGCACCCTGAGATTGAAGCAGAGCAAGGCTTTTTTGCAGGTGTTTTCCCCACTCACAGAGCCAGTGGGGTGATGGTCTTCACTGTGCTCTGCAGCATGCTGCTGGGGCAGGAGAGAGGAAAAGAGGACAGGACAGAAAAAAGGAGCAGCGATGACCAGAATTTGAGGTAGAGGAGGAAGATGGATGAGGCAGCTTAGAACAAAGGACAGTGTTCAGCTTGTTCAGGGGGGAAGGTATGTGATTGTGTAACTGGGGCTTGTATCATAACTCAAACATCTGAGGTGGGTATGAAGGTTTGCAGGCATTTCCCAATGCTGTGAAGACTTTACGATCTTAATATTCTTAGTGGAGCTTTTTATGTAATGCTCAGTAAATCTGTTATAGATCTGAGTGCTGCACCAGGCTTTGTGGCTCTCCTCCTCCTGTGGTTTTGTGCACCACAGGGTGTTGCTGGCACCTTGACAGTTAGGACTCACTTTGTCACGCCTTGTGCCTCCTACCTATTGCAACATGCCTGCAATGAACATGCCATTCAGACTCCCCTAATGCCTAGTCATAACAGGATGGATTAAGAATGGCATTTCAGCTTTCCTGAAGAATTTCCTTGTTTTTGCTGGTCTCTCAGGCCTATTGAGGCTGTGCAGAAAGGCTCTCAGGATATCACTTGGTGGTGCTATCCCGAGGGTGTTTAAGGAAAGCCTGTTTGCTTGTGTGACAGTGACTGCAGGCTCTGAGCCACTACATGTACCCAGAATGTCTGAGAAAAGTGGTTGTCTTCATTCTTGTCTCTACAGGAGCTGCAGCGGGGCTCATGTGCTCCCATTTTTAGACTGGGGAAGATCTGGGCATGCATTGAAGTCCTCTGCGCACGCAGTCATCTCACCCCTGTTCTGAGTGCCAGGGTGGAGGGAAGACCCTCAGTACCAAGGGCGTTGTGCTACTGCAGACCCAGTTCCCTGCACATCAGTGCTCCCAGCCTGGTTGCAGACCTAATTAATTGCTGCTAAGAGAAGACTTGTTTAAACCTGACACGTTTATGTTCCTTTGCCTGCTCTGTCACATAAAATATTGCCTTCTTTCAGCTTAAGCCTTCATTCCAGCAGGCAGGATAGGGAGTACATAAGTGTGCAGCGGCTGGTGGTGCCTTCTGACTTTTGTGATGTGGCAGTCTGAATCCTGATCAACTCCAGCAGAGTGAGCCATTCAAAGGCCCATTGTGCCCCTGGGTGATGGGCCCCAGGCAGGACCTGTCTGTCTGTTCTCGGTGGCTCTGTACACCTCTGCCTCACCAGCATCCCTTGCTGGACCAGAGCCATCCTGTGACAGCGCAAGTTTCCTCCAATGACTTCCCATCAGTGCTCTTCCAAAAGGGTGGATTTCTTTTCCTGACAGTATAGGTCAGACGGTTTCAAAGCCAAATTTTATGTAAGGTGCCATTGCCTTGGGTGATGACTTGCAGTTTTGACCATGAACTTTTTAAGAAGGCAACATGTCTCCCTACAGCATTTTTTCTTGATTGAGCCATTTTCTTGATTCTCCCCATGAGGGGAGAGCGGTCAGACCTTGTTGGATTGGTGCAGAGGCTTATTTCCTAATTGTATCCAGACAAGACTTGAGATAAGGTATAGATGAGAGCAACTGGTGAAGTGCTGTGAGGAATGATCAAGGTCTGACACCCTCCCTCCTTTCCCACCCTTTTCAGCCATATATTGCAGTGAGGTGCAAGTTCTCCATCAGCTGAAGTGAGGCTTGGGCTGTGCCAGGCCTTACATACAGCAGGAGTCTGTCCAAAGCTTTATCAATGCTTGGGGTACAGCCTTGGCCTCGTGGATGTTGGTGGCAGTGTTCCCACTGATTCCATCGGATTGGGAAGATGCCCTTGGCTTCACTTTTTTAATCAATATATGTGAGGTAAAGGGAGGAGTCCAGGGCATCCCATGGCCAGAGCAAATGCATGAAGCTCTGGGGGTGATGGTGTGGGAAGAGAGGAAATTTGTTCCCCATCTGGTTAGTAACTTGGTTAAACAGATTTGGATTTGGTCCAGAGGATGGTAAAGCTGTTGGGAGATGAAGGGGGAATGGCTCTAAGTGTGTGTAGGGGAAATGTCTTTGTCACAGCATTGAATAGCAAAACCTTTCCATCTGGTAGAAGTGTTCTGGAAATGTGTTCTAGGATCTAAGGGAGATTTTTAGTGTGTTAACTGCCTTGGCATGGGCTCCAGGGGAACTGGATGGTGGGATCTGAGCTGTAATAACTTCCCTGGGTAAAATCTTGATCTCATGGGGGATTTTCCTGCCCACACTTGTTTAGAGGAGGCTAATTCATGTAGGCCAGTGGCCTGTCATGCTTCTTCATCCTCCCCCAGTGTCACATCCTGTACTGGCAGGAACATGATTCTGGATTATTTTATAAACAAGTCAGTTACATTAAATTGCCCTTGAAAGACCCTATTGGTATTCAGACCTCAAGGTTGTTTATGAGCCCAGGCCAAACCTAAAACATATTCCAGGCTTGGATTCAAATCCAGGAGTAAACTGAAAGTGGTTTTGTTGGACAACTTGGTTTTGGCCACCACAACATCAACTAGGAAGCAGCTTGGGGGGTTTTCTGTGCTATTGTCCTGCTCCTTCCTTGTAACAAGAAGTTTTCTTGTGCTCTGTAGCCTGATGTGGATAATGCAGTGGAGGCAGCAAAGGCAGCATTCCAGAGGGGGTCTCCGTGGAGACAGATGGATGCCCCGAGCAGAGGACGACTCCTGCACAAACTGGCTGATCTTCTCGAGCGGGACAGAGTCATCCTGGCAGTAAGTACTGGGAGCAGTGATAAGCCAGCAACAGTTGGCTCATAACTCTGCTCCATTCCTCTGGTGTATCCATATCTACCTAATATTTTTCTTTTCTCTCCCTTCATGAAGGGCAGAAGAGTCCATACAGGAGTAATGACTTTGTTCCTCTTCCTGCAGGATTTTAGGTGTCTTAGAAGGCTGTCAGTTCTTCTATATAGTTGACTTTGTCAGAACTTTTGCTAGTTATTGAAGTAATTAAAGGTATTAATACTTAAATTTTCAAAGTAATAATTTTTTTTAGTTTTAATAATCATTGATGTTTACAGCTGTCTCCTAGCTCTTATTTAAAAAAAAACTAGAACACACCAAAACAACCAAAACACACCAAACCATCACAGCTGACTCATTCTTTATTACAAAAATGCAGGTGGATTTGGACTTCTGTGCAAATTCCTTCCCTTAAAATGGGGGTCTGGAAAGAGAATCCTTCTTTTGCTGGATATCATCCAAAGTTTAAAATGTGTGTAAGTGGGAACTGTTTCTTTCCGTATTGAATGTACTGGCTCAGGAAAATCTCTTTATAGCTGTGAAGCCATGTTAACTTGGACTTCTGCACTGAAGAATTATTGCTAATGATTCCATGATCCTGTCCTGGAGGAGTCCTGCTGGTGCAGAACAAAAGGATAAGAACCTGAGCTAAAATGTGCTCAGCTGGTAGAAGCCTTTGGACTCTATAGACCTTGTGCTTCTTTCCGAATGGCACCCACAGATCCTCAGCTTATGGCTGCTGTCCATCCACACCTAAGCTCTTGGATCTGAGCACTCTTCAGTTCAATACTGCACTTTTATCTTCAGAGAATGGCATTTATGATACTCCATGCTGTCAGATGTGCAGGTACCTGAGCCGGTGTCCTGCTGAGGTCAGTAGGAATTGACATGCATGGGATGTGCTCATGTACCTGTGTGGCTATTTTGAGCTGGGTCTCTTTCTCCAACACAGTGTCTCTCAACCACATGACAGCTTTCAGTTTCAGCAGGGCAAAACCAAAACATTCCGTTCTGAAGACAGTTCTGGCCAGCAAATAAGAGGGAAGAAAATAAAATATATATATCTGTGTGTGAATAAACCCTGTTTATTTTTTGCTCACTTTTTGATGTGACTTTGGAGCACCCTCCTTTTCCCCTAACCAGAACACTCACTTTAAGCTTTCTGCTGTACTTGTGGTCTGGGAGGGCTTGTTTGGCATTGCTGTTTGCACTGCAGAAAACCAGCCTTGGCTGCCTTGGCTGAGTGCTAAGCAATGACCTATAAAAATCAGTTATTTCAGCAGACATTCAGTGGATAACAATCCTAGCCATTCCAAGGGGAATGTCTGTTCGAGTGCTGTTTGGACCCTAATGTCTGTGGAGGATGACAGGGTATGACTTCATGTGTAAACAAAGATGTTTCAATCTACCAAGGGATAGTACTTCCTTTATGGATGTGCTGGCCATTTGCACCAATATCCCATTTAATGACCTGAGTGGAGAACAAAGCATTCCCTGAGCTAATGTCCAGAACAGTGTGAAGGACACAGGCTCAGCCTGGACTTTGTTTAGAGCTAATCAGCACCAATGCAGCTTCAGTGGAGCAACTTCTGCCTTGCCCTGGGCTCAGCACAGATCTGAGCCCAAAGGTTACTTTACCAGAACTCTGTAAAAAGTATGTTTATCATTGGACAAAAGAGGCTTCTCAGAGGTTAGGTTTAGGGTTATGAAGTAGAAAAAAATAGATTCTTTTTTTTTTTTTCAAGTAAAAGGAAAGTAGCTCTGATTGATTTCAGTGACACCATCTGGACTCCAGAACATCTGTGTTGGAAGGTCAGTTAGGGTGAAGTCATGACACTCACATTGTTTCTGACCAGTGCCCCAGACCCCAGCCCTGTATCCCACCCACACTCACCTTCTGGAGACTTCTGGAAGGTGCTCTTTCATCACAGCCCCTGAACAAAGCAACTCCTGTACACATCAGAGTCACTATGTCTGCTTTCCCTTCTGCCTTATTTGTATTAACAAGCTTATTCTCTAAATATAAGAGGAGGGGAGAACAATCCATGTCTTTAGACCAAGGCAAAATAAAGCTGAGAAGAGGGTTCTTTAAAAGCTCTCTTTTAAGAAAAAAACCCCCAAAACATTGGCTTGTCTGACAGTGCATGCAACTTGATTTTTTTCAGACTCTGGAAACAATGGACACAGGAAAACCTTTTCTGCAGGCTTATTTCATTGACCTGGAAGGCTGTATAAAAACACTCAGATATTATGCTGGATGGGCTGATAAAATTCAGGGCAGAACTATTCCAGTGGGTGAGTACCTTCAGACCCAGTTTCAGAGCTGGGATGGGATCAGGCTTGAGGGGGAGGGAGATCCGTGGAAAGGCTGGTTTCTGAAAACCTGCAAAAATAGCCTGCACTTCCTTTCTATCTCAGGATGCCTTTAAAGCAGATGTTTCAATATTTAACCTGTTGGGACAACGTTGTCAGTGCCTGGATAGTTCTCTGGAAAATAATGAGTGGGCTCTTCTGTTGCTGTTTTGACAGAGAAACCTTTGGTCAGAGCAGTCACACAGAGAGAACACTTTGGTCCAGGTATAGAAGTTTAAATATGGTTTTGGTGAGAACAAGTTAACAGAATGGATGTCCTTGTGGCACAACGGGCAATATGGAGTATTTTCAAATTCAGCCTCTTTTATGCCTGCATGTGGGTGATCACTGAGGCCTGTGTGAAGGACAGGCACTGCAGACAGAAATTAGTCACCAGACGAAGGGCTCTGGAGGGCTGAGCTAGTTCAGTCTGTGCAGACAGCAAAGGGAGCCATGTCAGTCATACAAACTGAGATTTGTCACCCTCATTCAGAGTGGTGTAAAGCTTTGCTTGCCTGGACACTGCCTGTTTGTCCTGATTGAAATCACTTCCAAAACCCATCATTAGAAATGTTCTTGTTCTCTGTCAGATCTTCCCAATGAAACTAGGTGTTCAGCAAGAATGAATTTGAAGGGCAAGTGTTCTTCCTGCTATCTTTTTCAAAGAGTAACAGCAGTATTTTAAGATGAATGGTATTACTTTAGTTTGAGTTTCATTTTTTGTGTTTTCTTAGCAGAAGTACAATTCCTGTTACACTGAACAGGATTCCTGTACAAAATGGGTTTTAAAACTCTGTCCTTCAGGGAGACAAGTACTTTGTTTTTTTCAGTAGGACACAATCTGAATGAAGTTGTTTGCTCTTCAGTGTGATACAGAGTTATCCTCCCCTCAGCCTCAGCACAGGGAGTTTGCAGAAGGAACTGAACCCTGGTTTTAAAAGACTCCACTATGACCATGAGTGGTGTTTGGCTTTCAAGCTGGCACAAGACTCACACTCAGATCTTCATCCACCTGGGGTGTTCCAAAGACATGAGTCAGGATGAACAGACACAATGTTCTCTGTCTAACATGAGTTTAGTTCTGTCCCCAACCCGTTAGTGTGCAGTTGTCTTACACACTTTCTGTAAAAGTGAGGATTTTGACTGTTTTGTTCCTCTCTTGTCTTGCAGATGAGAATTTTGTCTGTTTCACCCGGCACGAGCCAATGGGTGTCTGTGGAGCCATAACCCCAGTAAGTGACAGTGCTGGTGCCCTGCATCTCCTGTAGAACTGGAAATTTCATGTGTACTCCATCCTACCCTGCAGCCGTTTGCTGCCTGGTTAAGCACAGCTGTTCTGCAGGGAACTCCCATCTCAGTGGCCTGATGTAGTTTTGTGTTTTACCCCCATGCCAATTGCTCTTGGCAACAGAAACGCTCTGTGGTGGAAGGGTGGGTCTCCTAATCAGATGCTCTGTTGCTCTCTGAGGCTGACACCAGTCACCAGAGACCAGTCAGAGCTCTGACTCTCACACTGCTGGGACAACCATCTCGTCATTATGAGTGCTGGCTTTTTGCTGCCTTGTGCTGATGCATAGTTTTGAGTTTTAAATCATATCCATTATCAATTAATTATGTCTGGCTGTTGTCTGAGCTTTCTGGGATTAAATCTCATTGAACAGAGTTTTCTTTTCCTTGAGGTCTCATTCTCTGCTGAGGGGACAGTATGGCTAGTTCTTGGAATGCCTCCAGTGTTAGCATGTGTTGCTTGCTCTGTTTCAACAGACAGCCAGGAAGACTTTACAGCTCATGGGAGACAGAGTTTGTTCCTGTCTGGATGTAAAATGCTTTGAAATGTGGTATCCTACAATTTCTGAGGCAAATGGTGCTGTGTCAAGATTCTCTGTTTGGATACAGCACCAAGCCTGCCAGAGCTCAAGAAGTGTTTGGACGATGCTCTCAGACCTGTGGTGGGAGTCTTGGTGCTGTCCTGTGCAGGTCCAGGAGTTGGAATCTGATGATACCAGTGGATCCCTTCCAACTCAGGATGTTCTATGATTACATGGTACTTGGATCAGTAAGAGTTCATGGAGGATTTTGACTTTTGAGATAAGGTTAAAGACTGAAAGAAATGCATGTGAGACATTGGATTTTCTGGACCCTGAGAATACCAGGTCTGGACCAGATCCCAAAGATGTCTGGGGAAATTCTGCTTTTTCCTTCAGCAGGACTGAATTTATACCCCTGATGGTAAGAGGACATGGTCTATTTGGAAGTGTCAGGGTGAGGCAAAGTGGGAGGTTATCAAACATTTCTCTCGGTGACTTTGCAGCTTTTCTGGCTGAGAAAGCAATGTGACTGGCTGGTGAACAGAATTTATGACTTAAGATCAAAATCTCAGGTTCCTCACACTGATCACCAGTTAAAAGGTATTTCCTGTCACACTCAGCCACCTTTGGCACTCAGCAGTGCTTTAGAAACTATCCCTTTAAAAGCCTACATGTAGGATGCTTTGGAAGGCCACTGTAGGGGACGTAGTGGGACTTGTAAGATCTCAGATTGACCCTAGACCAGCAATAAATACGACAGAAAGTACAGAACCAAATTTGACTTAAGTTCAACACTGTATTTGTATAAAGAATGATTGGGTCAACAAAACCACATCTGTCTTCAGTTTACTCAGAACAAATCTTCTCCAATTTTTTTCCCAGTTCGATCTCGATAACACCAACAGCCTGTGGGTTTGTATATTCCTATTTGATTGAAAAAGATTCTGTCACTGTTTCGGGTATGTTTCCCTAGAGCAATTAACAGTCCTTCCTTTTTCCTTTGGCTTGACTATATTTAAAGCAATGTTCTTAGCAAGAGAAGTTCTTAGGAAGTGCAGCATATGGCTGATTTTTATCCCAAGGTGATATCATGAGGCAGCCCTGGAGTCCTTTACTGTTACGTTCACCAGCCACTCTGCAGCAGAAAGCTCCTACTGGAGCTATTTCATGCTCTGAAAGTGTAGAAAAGTAGTGTAGGTGTAAATGGCTCAAGCTGCACAGTCAGGCCTCCAAGAAAACTTAGGACAAAAAGACAAATGGGCAAATTATGGGATGTGGCCATTGGAGAAGATCACTGAAATGGAACAGGTCTGGGAAAAAGGTTGAAGCAAGTTGAAGAATAACACTTGAGACTAAATTCTGCTTTGTCTCAGGGTTAGAATAGAACTCATGGCTCAAAAGCTACACTGCTTATTTATTTGTAAGTGTGAATTTGTGGATTCCTGACATACTTGGCTTCTTTGTTGATAGCTGAAGGCCCTTGGCTTGAGTCTTGACAAGAAGTCCCCTTGCTGTTGGCCTGCTTCCATCATCCCTGAAGCAGCATTAATTATTTTTAATGAAGAAATCCTTTCTGCTGCCAAATGACCTTTCTGAGATTCAGTGTGAGCTAGATTTCCCACTTCTTGCTTAGGCTCCAAGATCCACAAATACACATGACCATGAAAGAGATTAGCACAGAGAAAACTGATGTGGACTGGTTCCTAATTCCAAATTAGAAAACTAATTGGAAAGGAACAATCTACAATATGAAGGGAGTATAAGACCTCCCCTAGATTTCCATGACTGAACAACTCACTGCAGTTTCCTAGTTATAAAACTGGAATTGAATGATATTATATAACTCCTAACCACTCAGCCAGTGCTTAACAGAGAAAAATTAAGTTCTTTTCAATGAGACGTTGTACTCTGTAATTCCCCACATACAGATGCTGTACAGAAGTGATACATCAGGAAACTGCCTCCAACACAGTTTCTGTGAACAGCCAAAATCCTACACAAAATGTGATCAAACTCCTTTAAAGAATGAGGTCACATCGTGCAGAAGGTTGTCCAACTTAGAGGATTAGCGTGAGGACTGCCAGCAATATTAGGGATCTCAGGGGGAAATCAAGGAAGTCATATTCCCTAATCCAAGCAAACACAGTATTATAAACAGACGCTTCTCTTTGTGGCTTTCCTCCCAGTTCCTTTCCTCCCTGAGCTGGGAAAAGGCTGCATGGAAGTGAGTAGGTGACTGTGCCAGGCTGATCTGACCAGTGACTTGTGTTCTTGCAGTGGAACTTCCCCCTGCTGATGCTGGTTTGGAAGATGGCACCAGCGCTGTGCTGTGGAAACACTCTGGTCATTAAGCCAGCTGAACAAACTCCGCTCACGTCTCTCTACATTGGCTCTCTGATCAAGGAGGTGAGGAAATCTGAACAGCCCGTCGAGGTTCTGTTCTCTTAAGGTCGTAAGCAAGGCTGTATTTTGAACTGGCTGTCCAGATTTTTAGGTTTTAAAGATATTAAAGCCTCACAAAGGAAAGTGAGAACAACCTCTGTCTTCAGTCTTTTTTTACAAAGGCCTTTGTGACTGGCTGGGAGGTGGCAAACATCACAAAACCTGTGCTTTTTTCTCCTTTCTCAGGAAGCTGCAGAGAGAAAAAATGATGCTTTTATTCCTCTGCCTTGTCTTCCCCTCTCCCAAATGAGGGAAAGACAACAGCTCAGTTTTATTAGACAGTGGGACAAAAAAAGTGTGATTAGACAGCAGTGTTGTGTTTGTTGTTTTTAAGTGGGATAATTCAACCAAGACAGAGTTCCCTGGGAAACAATTCCTTGTCGTTTCTGTGGTTCATAGAACAATTTAGCTGTGTCTGGCCTGTAAAGTCAACTGAAATAATGGCAAGATGATAGGTTGGGATTTTGAAATGCTGGTTTAGGGCTTGTCAGGTAGGGTCTTGTGTGCCAGCAGATCTGTTAATTGTACACAGGGGGTGGGAGGTGCACAGAACCTTCCAGCACTGCTCCAGTACATCAGCTTCCTGTAGCTATGGATGTGACTGACTGAGGAAAACTAAAAGAGTTGTAGATGGGCTTTTGCCTCTCAGCTGGAAGTCTGTTTGCTAGGCTCAGTCAAATGATGATTTTGTCCTTTCTTGGCTTAGCCTGGGAGAAAATAGAAGGATATGTTGATAATTGACACTTAGGGCTCTTCCATCAGGAAAGGAAGTGGAAAAATAATACCAGTTAAGTATCTCCTACAGTTACTTGGCTTAATAAGATTACACAAGATGAGTGACTGAGTACAGGGTGCAGTTGTCATGCACCACTGCTTTTTTTGACTCTGACATGCAGCTCCCCGAATATAGGCATAGCATTCCCCCCAAAAACCCTATTCAATTCTGGTAAAATTAATTTTTTTCAGCTGAAATTCTAAACTTGCTGTTTCTCACAGTTGCCCTTTAGGGCACAAGTGTAATTAGAGCAGAATAATTTTATTTGAAGATGCTCCTTTCTCCACCCAAAATTAGCTAAATTCTTCACAGTTTTTCAGAAAAATAAGTTAAACTTCTTTGGTTTTCATCTTTAAAAGGATGCAGAAGATGTTACCACACACACAAAGCTATGTGTTACGTTCAATGAAACAATTTTTGGCCAACTAAAATATTTTGGCTTTCATTTTTGCTGAAAAACAGAAAAAACTTTTTGGCTCAGGGTGTTCTGAACCAATCTTCTGCTTCCTTGTGGCTTTGCTGCTGACTCCAAACACCATTACTTGCACAGTTTGACATGCAGTATTTGCTTGAAAACTCATTAGCCAAGACGCAAACTCCATTAAAGGCACTTTTGTCATTGTCACATTCACAGAAGAAATGAGACTGCGCTTCCAATTTATGAAAAGAAAAAATGGGGGAAAGAAGTCTTATGAGGATAATTTTTTTGCAAGACAGTACATGAACAATTGCTTCCTTTTTTTCTCTATTAAGAAGAAGTGGCATTTATTGAGATTTTGTGTTAAAAAGTCATAGGAAATGAAGCAAATGTTACATTCTGCAATTCCATCATTAGAAATTGCAGGGAAAACAACCTTGTGCTATCAGTAATAGGGAAGGCTAACCTAGAAGAGCAATAATCCTTGAAACTCTTGTTTCAGGAAGTAAAACCAAACCAGTAAGTCCCTCAGTTCTCCTTGCACTAGAATTTCACCTGAAGTTTTGCCATTTGTCTGTTTTGGCAAAATTACTAGTTGGCTAATCTAGGTTGTAAATGTGGTGGAAACTTGCATAAGTCTCGTTACCATCTGCTTTTGTACTCCTGTTTTATTAGCCCCATCATCTAGTGAGGTTTTACTGACTTCTTAATCCCTCTGGTCCCTGAAGAACCACAAATGTCAACCTTTGTTCAAAACAAACTTTCATTCATTTACCCCTTGGCAGCAGCTGCACTGTAGTAGCTGGGGGCCAAGTTTGGCCGAAAGACTCACTCTCTTTTGACTTGAAACTGGGACTTCTCCAAGAATTCTTACTGAAACTTGGCATTTCCTAAGTATGGCTGTTAGTTTCACCCATGTCTACTCCAGCTGGTAGCATGCAGTCATGTCACTGGAAAGTCTGGAAAACAGGGATGTATCTGGTAAGAGCTCAGAGGAGTATAGTACAACTAATTCAGGCTTCCTGAAAGGAGCTGTGCTCTCAAATTCTCTACAGACCTGTTTTTAACCTCTGTTTCAGGTGGGTTTCCCTCCAGGTGTGGTGAACATTGTGCCAGGCTACGGCCCCACAGCTGGAGCTGCAATTTCTACCCATGACAGCATTGATAAAATTGCTTTTACTGGATCAACCAAGGTAGGTGATGGATTTCTCATAGACACCTGCTGTTCCTCTTTGCATTCTCTAGTAAACTGTCATCCATACAAGACTGGACCAATGAAACGTCAGTGATTTCTGTATAACCAACACTTTTTCTGTCACATTCCGTGTGACACAATTTCTCAGAAGTATTTGGTATTTGTCTAATTCAGATCCTTGTGCTTGTAATAATCCCACATCTCTGAAAGCTGGGTTTTGCCAAACCACCACATTGCTGTAAGAACTGTAAGCAAAAGGCGCTCTGACATAAGGCAAGACAGTCTACAGGGCAGGCTGGCAGTGACTTAACATCATGTCATTGATCTGATGGAGCTTCTGGGCATGTTTGCCTGCCAGTCCTGCCCTGCAACTGGAAAACATGTCAGTCAGAGCCCTGAACAATTCTTCCTTGGCTTTAGTTACCTCTGAGGAACTAGGACTTAAATAAAAATGTGGCCTCGTGCCCAAGGTCTTTTCTGCTGACGTGGAGGGGATTAACATTTGAGCTTCATTCTGAGACCTGCACAGTAAAGCACCTTCTATTTAGCGTTTTTCCTGTAAATAGATGTGTCTGGCTTATTTATGGGAGGGGTGGCAGTGAGACCTCTGCACTATCAATCACCTACAGCTACTCTCTTCCATACCTACATGGGAAAAATGTACATGGCTTGGCCAAGACCATGGAGTTGAGCACAGCTGAGACGTGCAAACAAGTCTGACTGCAGTAATCACTGCTGGAAATTCTCAAACAAAAGCTTGCTTAGAAAAGTGAACATTTTTCCTCTGACTGCTTTAGATGTTTCTTGCAGTAGATCTGCACCTCCAGAATGGAGGCAGTGTCCAAAGACTGGAAATGATCACACCAGTGGGGGCAGCTTCAAATCCGTCAGGCAAATTCAGTCTCTTATTTCTTTGAGGAACACTCTTCTTGTTGAGCATTTGCTGAATTCATCCATTCTTATGTCTGCCCTCTTAATTGCAGAGTGTGATGTGAATGTATAATGATGACAAATTACCTTGAAAGGTGTTCTTGGTCTGTAAAGGTAACTCCAAACACTCAAAAGCTGCAGCATTTACCAACACTACCATCTAGTGGCTTTGTGTACATCCTAACTGCTGTGCTTATCCCATAGGAAAAGGTGTGCTAAGCCTCTGTTTCTGTATAGGGATCATGGGAACAAACAGAACGCAATAAAGTAAAAGTTCACAGTGAGCTTTTACTCTCTTGATAGTTGGTCTAATCTCAGAGTTTACTCAGTTACATGCTTCTCTCCAAATCCTAGATCAGAAACTTTTAGCCCAGATGAGACATTAGCTGTGTGAAAACAATAGAGTTTATAGACTCATCCAGCCCACATGTGTCTGTTTGGGTTTTTAATGAAAAAGGAGTATCCAGTGGATTAGTGGCAGAAGGAAAATCTCAGCTGCTGGAGCCTGTAGGCAAAAAATTCCTGTAGACACTGTGCTTGTCTCCTAATCCATGGGTGTGCAGGAAACACCAAGGGAGACAGATCGTTTGCTAATGCATGTGTAATTTAGAAGTGTTTTCTTCCCCCTCCACCCATCTGTGAGTTCAGCTGCATCTCTGCAGTATTTGCAGCACAATGCTACTGTTTCTGAGCCAGGAAGTGAAGCTAATTCAAAATATATTTTGACTTAGTTATTAAGCCTCAACTTGGGCTCAGTGCCAGCTTGGAAATACTGATCTTAAACTCTGCGAGAACTTTCCCATATAGATCTCTTCTCTTAGGTTATTAACTTGCTCCTCTTTGGTCAGCCAGCCTGTAGTAATGCCTCTTGCAAAGCTAGGATGCACTTATTCCTGCTGTCTCTAGGCCTAAGCTCTGAGCGATTAGAGACGACCTCTCCTAAGTTCAGCAGTCATGCTCAAGTTACAAGGGCAACCATGAGAAAGGCAGACCTGTAGTTGCCAGCCAGCTGCCCCATGCTTTCCTTGCTCACAGTTCCATTCCAGGGCAAGAGTATTTTTAGGCAGAAATAAAGGTAAGGTTTCCATGTGCAAAGGTAAAATACAAGAAAACAGTTATAATATGAGCAAATTCAAATATTACATTGCTCTTAAGAAATTAACCTGCCCTAACAACTAAAGGTCTGAAATAGTTTTAATTCATACTGTTTCTAACAACATTAGATTACTAAATTCTGAAAGCAGAGTAAATCCTTCCCTTCAGGATACAGATGTGGCTCTCCCACATAGCCTGTCCTTTCAGACCTGCCTAAACCAAACCTTAGTTCTGGGGCTGGTTTTGACCCAACACATCACAGCAGTAGGAAGCTCAAACCATTTCAGAGTGTTCTCCCTGACCTCTACCTGCTTCAGCTACCATCCAGGCTCTTCCACCCTTGTTGGAATCACACTTGAGATTTTTAGTGGAAACAACTCATGTCCTCTTTGTGTCTCACTGATACAGGTTGGAAAACTGATCAAAGAAGCTGCTTCTAAAAGCAACCTCAAAAGGGTGACATTAGAGCTGGGAGGGAAAAACCCCTGCATTGTGTGTGCAGATGCAGACTGTGAGTATGGGCTGCTGGGTGTATTTGCTGTAAGAGGCTTGAGGGTGGTGGGTTTTGTGTGTCTCTGCTGTCCTCTGGCAGCTCACAGGGCTGGTGTTTCCACCCCAAAGGCTGGAGGAAACCTCTGTCCAAGGGCAGGATATAGTTCTGCATTCCTGGACCTCTTCTCCAGCATGGGGATCATTCCCATGGCCTGTGTTGCCTTCCCTGGGGATGGCTGCAGTTGCAGGTAAATCTTGCACTTGTATGTTTGCTGTTTGTGGGCTTTCTCTTTGGTTGGCAGTGCTGCAGAGCCTGAGCCAAGCACTGGGGAAAGCAGTTTTCTGCAAAGCAGCCCCTCTGCAGGCATTCCTGTGTCAGGGGAATTTTGTAGAACCTGATCTAATCCAGCCTTCATCTCTATCCTGGTGGTCTGCAGGGCTCATTTTGTGTGTTTTGTTGTGATTTTATTACATGACTGAGTATTACTGGGAGATATATGTAACCTGTGACCACCAAAATGGTTGGAAAATCCTATTTGGCTTCAGGAAAATGCTCTCCAGTCCTGCACAGTACAGGCTGAAAGTCAGAGGCATTTGTGCCAGCTGCTGATAATGAGCATTGCAAGGACCTGGCCAAAGCTGGCATGCTGCTTTCTGAACAATCAGGACTGAAACTTGTCTTTAAGAACCAATGCATGGTATCAAGGAATCCATATTTGAATTTCCACAGCAAGAAAAACTGGTCACTGCCTTCAGTGAATCCTTGTGGGAGAAAGTATCAGGAACTATGGCAAACTAGACCTCAAGACAAAAGGCAGGAAGCAGGGGTAGATACAATAAAAAATCTGGTTTGGGGGCAGTGAGGCCCTGTGAGTGCCTTCAATGGGTGTGGACCATTGTCAGCATTTTTTAAGGAGGTTTTCCAAAGAGAAAGCAAAAAAACAAGTCTGGAAACACTGGAATGCTGGAACTGTGCATGTGGTAATGCTTTTCCCTCCTGGGTCATCTCGCAGTGGACTTGGCAGTGGAATGTGCCCACCAAGGCGTGTTCTTCAACCAGGGGCAGTGCTGCACGGCTGCCTCCCGCGTCTTTGTGGAGGAGCAGATCTACCCTGAGTTCGTCAAGCGCAGTGTGGAGTTTGCCAAGAAGAGACTGGTTGGAGACCCCTTTGATGCCAGAACTGAACAAGGGCCCCAGGTAACTGTGTGTCTGAGAGCAGTTGTTGTTTGGTTTTTGGTTGTGGTTTTGTTTAATTTTCCTTGTGTAAATATTATCCTTACGGATACGGTCCCAGCAGAAGTGCTGAGGGGTGAGTAATGTATTGTGGCTTTATTTTTCCTCTCTATTTTAAATATCAATTAATCACAACTGTTGAAATGTTATGTTGTAATTTTTTTAAAAACACAAATGTATTTAATTCAGTTCTTATCCAGCTTTATGGAAGGGGCTGTCTCCCTGGTACAGTAACACAAAGCATGTTGCAGTGAGCCATAGCTCTGTGCACAAGAGTGCAGCTAAATGGCTATTCAGCTCCTTGGCTGTGTGGGTGATGACAAGTAGCTAGAGCCCAGAGACTCCTGAGTCCTCACTTTCCCTCTCCTCCTCTGCTCCCTTTCTGATACTTTGAAGAAGTTTCAGCTGAATTAGAAGGAAGAAACATGCCAAACTGCTGTCAGGACCAGCCTCCTCAATACTTCCAGAGCCTTCCTCTTAGTTTTTCCTTTTGAGGCAATCTGAGTTGTGCTGGAGAACTCTGGGGGAAGATGATCTTTAGGTCAGATCTTCTAACAGGCCCACTGTTTGGTACCAAAAATAAATTAAGATTCCCAGAAACCTATAGCCAAGGCCTCTTTTGCTCTGTACTGCACTGTGAGTTTTTCTTCCTTGATGCTGTGTGGGATCCCTCAGAGAAGGGGTGGCTCTAAGGACATCTGCCTCTCCTTATCTGGATCTGAATATGCACATGATTCATGCATGGCAAAACCTCATTACTTGTCCTCATGCATGGGGAATAAGTTGATGTACATCTCCTGCTCATGCTGAGGCTACATCTAGCCCTGTAACTTGTCTAGAAAGAGATTTCAAACTGCTCAGCACTCTTAGGAAAAGAATCCCATGCTGAGACTTGCTCCAGCAGAGATGAGCTGATCCTCAAACACTGGTTTCATGAGAACAGCTCCTGAATCCATTCAGTTGTGAGTTTTAAAGGGTGAAACACCCTACAGTGATTGGAGCATGTAGAACTGGGCTGTTTGTTTCAGTTCATCCATGTTCCTAGCTCTTGCCAGGCTGTCAGAGCACTTCCCATTCTCTGGGATCACTGCTGTGGCTTAAGGGAGACCCTTTGCATACAGAGCTGTAATTAAGGGTAACAGTAAGTTGGAATAGCAGTGTCTGATCAGATTTTAAATACGGCCCATCTGCCCTCTTTCCCTGCTCTGGCTTACCTGTTACACTTGTAGGAGAGAGAGCACACCCACACACACACCTGAACTTCTGTGTATGCAACTGTCAAGGCCAGGATGGGAAGGTGTTGAGGGAGTGGGAGGAAACTGTAAATCCCCAAAGTTTTTATGTGGTTGCCAGTTCAAAGGAACAACCACTTCCTTTGCAGCTATGGTTCCTCACTCTCTGGAGCCTATGTTGTGGGCATATACAGAAACTTAAGCAGAGGAGAGAAATGATGCAGTGTCACAAGGACTTAAAAATACCTCTGAAAGTAGCAAAGATTCACACCTGCCCACAAGTTACTCTTCAAATGTGAAGCTTCCAGATAATTTTTTTCCCCCTGTCCCTGAAGTAACCTGCTTGGCTGTGAGGGTTTTTTATTTTGAACTGATGGATAACGGAAGAATCACCGGGAAAAATAATTTGTCTTCATCTCTCCCCATGAGATGCTGCAGATCCAGCCTGTTGCTTTCATTCTCCTTTTGTGTGGGTCAGGGTGAACATATACAACAGCATTACAACAATGCTGCATAGATCCCGTTGTGGGATGGTCGCTGGCTTAGAAGCCAACAGGGGGAAGGGGTTAAAGCCAGCCTTTAGGCTGACAGTGGTTGTAGCCCATGATCTCTTTGGTCCTGCATCAGCTGTAGGTGATGACAATCCTGTTCCACAAGAACTCAAAGCTGACGTAAGCTAGTCCTGGAAAAGTGGTCCCATGTGCAGTTGTTTGTTCCTACATTGCACTGCACTAGATTGGGGAACTGGTTGATTCAGGTCTAATCCAGCCTTTTTGGAAGTGAGGAAGAAAGGTTTTACTCGGGTCAGTCGCCTGATGTGGATTACTGTTCACTGGCATGGATGCTCATGGCATGGCAGCGGGGAAAAGACTGTGTCAGCTGCAGTATTGGGTTATGCTGATATAAACTCTACTGCTTTGATTAAAATTAGGTCAACTTTAAACAGTGTTAAATTTAGACAGAAATGAGGCATGCTTCTGATGAGACTTCTCCAAAACTCACATGTGTCTGGCAGTGCTGACTGGCTGGAATTCAAAGGACACCACAAGAAACCTGAGGGGTGATCAGGACTGTTTGAGCAGAGTGCCAACCTCAAATGCAGACCAAGGGCAGTTTTTAACTTTGGATTCCTGGGAGCTGTATCACAGGAAGCAATAAAGTAAATCTGCACAGATGGCAAACTGGTTAACCAGTGCATTATACAACTGTGAACAGCAAACTGCATTAGATGAGACTGACATCCTGGGGCACTAGAACAGGGATTAGATTAGAATAAGACTAGGCTAGTTTTGTTATTTTAGAATCCCACATACTGAGATTTGTGGCTTGTAACACCTAATCTACAGAAATAAAATAAGCACTAATCATGGCACTTGTTAGCCAGTAGCTATTCAGCCCAAAACATATAATTTGATTTATAAGACAGTGAAAATTTTCTTTAGACTGTAGACATGCACTTTAATCCTAAAGTGTGAAAATAAAGCACTTAAGTCAAAAGGGTTGTGTCCAATATCCTCTTGGACCCAGTTGTGGGCTATTTTGTAGGATTACAACACTAGTTTTGGACTGGAAAAAATTCTCCTCATGGTCTTGACTGAAATGAAACAAGAGATGAAGATTTGGGGGTTCCCCGATTTTCAGCATTGCAGTGATCCTTAGAAGCTGCCTTCTCTATTGAATTAGATGAACAAATAGTAGAATTTGCTTTACCAGATCATGTGTTTTTAATAGAATTCAATGCTTGAACCATAAATAATAGTGGAGTAGGGGACAGAATTTAAACAAGCCTTGCAAGCTCTAGTTACAATGGCAAACAGTTCCACCCTTGCATGTCATTTTTACAAATGTTTTCTTTCCCCAGTGTCTTTTCATCTAACTGTAGTTTGCCTTGCAACAAGTTACAGCTGTATAAATATCCTTGTTTTGTTTTCTGTGATGTGAAGTGGATGGACTGGATTGGTCTGGATCACAGACATGCCAGGATGGAAAGCACTTGCAGATATTTTCAAATTATTTACACTTGGCAACTAAGCAACCAGACAAATAGACAATGTGTATGACACCTGCCAAACTCAGTGTGACACTATCCTACAGGCGGGCACACATTTCCTGGGGCAGTAGCATGAATTAAGTGTGTCCTTGAGTAGCACCTTAACACATGAGAGAATGCAAGCACTTAGAACACACTGTCCACAGTGCATGTGCTACACACACATCTGTTTGCCCGGCGATGTGCTGGGCCTTGTTTCCACTGTGTACCAGAGGTACCTCAAGGACACCCTCCTGCAGCTTTGGTATTTGTCTAAAAGCATGAAAACTTGGATTGTGTGTGGCCAGGATTAACTAGGGACAGGATACAATCTGTAATCTGGAGGAGTCAAGTGTGGAACACTCCGTGTAAACAGTCCCAACTGGCAACTGGCCCTGCTGAAATAAAACCAGATGCCTAGGGAGGGGGATTGAGCCAGAACAAGCATCTGGAGATACCTGGCAATCAGAATAACCCCCCAGGCTTCCAGGACACCTTGGACCAGTGGGTGGAGTCATTTAATTGCTTCAATAAATTTGTTGAGCTTTTTGTTAAGTTTTTCTTTTTAAAAACATCACCGTAAGTCTTTTACCATCTCCAGCCTGCTGTGATGAGGAGTTTCATCACTTAATTACACATCGTGCCAAGAGCCAGGTCTGTTTGTTTGAAACCTGCAGTTCTGCAGCCCACTGCTGCACACGGAACACAGAAGAAGGATCAGTAGTGACTGGAAGTGCTGTGGGCTTCTGCACCTCTTCCCAGCACTGGACACACTGTGGTTGTGGAGTACAGGATGTCTCCTCCAAGTCCTGGTGCAGCTGTGCAGCTTCAGGGTCTTGTCACTGGACTGGCTTTTCCCCACCCCTACAGCAGTCCCTGGTTAAAGGCTAATGACAGCAGCACTTGCTGTTTGAGATTACTCCATATTTAGGTGGGGGCGAGGAGGAGATAGACAAGTTTGATAGTTAAAAGTGAGGATATGGCTCCTACTACAGAGGGAAAAAAAATTGCAGGATTATACCAGTTTCTAAGAACTGTGAAAAGTTATTCTGATTTTAAAAGCAAGGCTTTGGTGCAGCAGTTCTGAAGTCACCCCAGCAACAGGGCTTATCTTTGAGGCTGTTCATGTAGTGTGCAGTGTGGAAGGAGATGGAGGCAGAGCTCGCTGAGTTCTTCCAGCTGAGGACAGGGAGCTGTGGGTGAAGCTGCACACTGCAGCAAAGTTGAGTCAATAGTTCTTATACCCTGGTCCTCCCTCTCCTGTACTGATTCTGTTGCTGATCAGATCCCTTGCTGAGCTTGCTAGTCCATCTCAGGCTGTTCTCATACTGCTACTGAGATAAATCAGTGTTTGGAGAAGGTCAGCAAATCCTAGAGCTCAAGTGAGGTGAGCTGTGGGAGCACATATCCAGGACACCCAGGAAGGGAAAGTGGGAAGACCCCTCCATGTGGCAGCAAACTATTAGATCAGATTAAACTGTCACATGTCACTTCACCTTCTGTTTTCTGTGACTCAGGGCTATGCCCATGTCCTGTCTTTCTCCCTGCTCACTGCCACCATCCTAAACTGAGCTGTAAACTGACCCAGTTTGACAGTGCCCTGCAAATGTGCTCTTGGGCCACATTCCATGACTCCTCTCTGGAACCATGATAATAAAGGTGCTGCTGTCTGTTTCTTTTCCTTTTGTGTCTGACAGATTGACCAAAAACAGTTTGATAAAATCCTGGAGCTGATAGAAAGTGGGAAGAAAGAAGGGGCTAAGCTGGAGTGTGGTGGTCTTGCCATTGAAGACAGAGGACTGTTTATAAAACCCACGGTGTTTTCAGAGGTCACTGATAACATGAGAATTGCCAAAGAAGAGGTACAAATCACCTACATAAGTGCTGCTTCAGAATAAGAAATAGTGATGATGGAGAGGGTTCTGTCTGAATCCTTAATTTTAAATATAAATGAGTAAAAATACTTGACACTGTGGCAGGCTGGAGCAATTATTTACCCTGTAACTGCCAGTGACAGTGGACAGTGTAATGTGTGTTCTTGCTCCACTACTTCATAAAGAAGGGGTTGCTTTATTGCAGAAAGGTGGGTAAAGAACTTTGGGACTTGATATTGGTAAGGAACAAAGGAATGGCCACTGAAGTTCTCTGCAGCAGCCTTAGCATCTGAAACAATCCCAGATTCCATTCTCATGGCAAGATCCCCTGAGACTGACTATTTCTTTCCTATATGAAAATATGGCCAAAGCCAGCAAAGTGCAGATCTAATACTCTGTCTTTTATTATTCATATGCAGAAATGTTGAACAAGCTGCATGTGATTAGATCCTGTGATATTCCTTTGAAATAGAAGTTAATCTACTTTTCATCATGTTCCTTAATGGAAAATAAGTAGTTGCCAAAGTCTAACTGGCATTTGTATTTTATAGTTTAGCCTAGTGCTTTTTATGGGGCTGCTTGCTGTTCACTCCTGGCAAGATGTTTAAATGTCTCAGATCTGCCACAGAATCTCTAAGGAACCTGGGAAAGATATCAGTCAGGGCATGAGTTACATGCTAAAAATAGAGAGAAAAAGAGCTGAAAATCCCATGACAGACCTTTTCTTAATGAACTGACTCCAAATCCCAAGCCATGATTCACAAAGCTTATCCAGTTCCATTCACTGGTAGTTGCAAATGCATGTTCATCCTTTGCCTAGGATTCAGGCTCCACTTAAGAGCCTGGATAACCCAAAACAAAGACATTAGAAATATTTGTATGAGCCTAAAAGTGGCCAAAAAGAGTCTGTATCTCACTTTCAGTGGGCTTTATTGTGCTGTGAGACCCTGCAGACCAAGAAAGGGCTACACCTTTGATATTTTACCCGATGAAAGAGTCCATCCCAAAATTTGGGAAGCCTTCTGCGTGCCTGTTGCCTTTACACTGGCAACCTGGGAAGCCAAAGTTGTGGTCAAACACAGATGTGGTAAATGCACTGCATGCAAATAAAATGCATACAGTGACAAAATCAGGCTTAAAACCAAGGAAGAAAACTTGCAGTCCTTGAAATAAATTAATTGTTACTTGACTACACTCAGCTTCAGAGTTCAAAAGGAGAGTTGTAAATGGAGTAAGGATGAATCATTTGTAACTTGGCCAGATCTAACTCTGCTTATTTTGATTGTTGTAGATGATCCATTAGTTGTTGGATCTTAACGTTTATTAACTACTACAGCACATCACAATGCTTCTCTTGAAGTTTAATTAGTAGTTTTTAAGACACTCTATCAGTGACCCCTAGAAGGCTAAGATATAACATTTTAAATGTATTATCCAAAGAGAGCATCTGATTCCGATTACTTCAGAATTACTATGATTTGCAGATGCTTTCTTGTACTAAGGTTTAATTGATATGTGCAGATTTTTGGGCCAGTTCAGCCAATTATGAAGTTCAAGAGTATAGAAGAGGTGATCAGAAGAGCCAACAGCACCGAGTACGGACTCACAGCTGCAGTGTTCACCAAGAACCTGGACAGAGCCTTAACCCTGGCTTCAGCTCTGCAGTCAGGAACAGTCTGGTGAGCAGGCTGGGAACAGAGGGTGGGCTGGGGCTTTGTTTCCTGAGAGGGAAGGGGTATTTAGGACTTGGAATCATGTTGGTAAGAGCATGGTGCTAATAAGGTTGTGGGCTCCATCCCTGTATGTGCTGTTCATTTAAGAGTTGAACTTCATGATCCTTGTGGGTCCCTCCCAACACAGAATATCTGTGATTCTCTGATGCTGGAGGTAAAATGTATTAGTAGCCTGCCTAATTCTTGATATTCTGCTCAGAAGCAACATCCATTCCTCAAAATAAGGTGATGAGGCCCAGACAGTGTGTCAAGAAATGGACTGTTTTTTCCTTCAGTCGAAGTATTTCTTTGTTGGGGTTGTAGCATGTTCCACCAGATGTAATGCCTTCCAAAACTCTGCATGTAGCAAAAAACAATTCTCGTGATCTTTAGCCAGCACTAGATGGGACTTTGCTGCACAAACCAGTGTGGACAGTAGATGGCAACACACCGCTGTCACAAAGAAAAGCAGCTATTTTTGCGTACAAAATTTTTTTTTATATTAGAATCATTTCAGAGATGGAATCCTGATTTTTGTTCCACTCAAGACAGGAAGTTGATCTGGTGTCTGATTCTGATGCAGAGGATTAATTTCAAGAGTTGGCACCAGAAGAATCTGCCTCAAACACTTACATAAAAATGGGATGCTGGGCTTTGAAGGATACATGTGCTGAACACACATGAAGGTGCAGACCCACAGCACAAGCCATACCTGTGCTGTATGACTTTCGGTCATTTGATCTTACCGAGATGCTGGGGAGGTGTCTGCATCAGCTTTTTCTACCAAGTATCTATAGAAATGGGCCTAGTGCTTTTATTTTACTGTGACACAATTGTCTGATACAGTCCAAATATTTTCTGTACCTGAAAGTGGATGCTAGGGCCTGGTTGTGAGTGTTTAGACAGCTTTCTGAGTAAACATGTTCATTTCAGAATGTGCTTAATAAATTAGGGAATAGCTTGGACTATTTATTTTAATCATGACTCTGAACATGGCATAAATTCCAGCTTAAGCATGAATGTCTTTGCCATTAGAGGATATAAAGCGAGATGTAGGTCAGACTGAGAACTACTCAGATGTTTTCTGTTTCTGCAGCAAAAGAAGAGTTTATTGCTAAAATCTTATTTCTCAAGTGACTGAATTGTATAAAAGAAAGCTGAGAGATTTCAGCCTTTTATTGTATTGTTGCTGTTGTCATCATCTTGCTTTTCCTTGGTATTGAATTGTCTTTTTAAAATTGATGTTTTTATTGTAGGATCAACTGTTACAATGCGCTCTATGCACAGGCTCCTTTTGGTGGCTTTAAAATGTCAGGCAATGGCAGAGAACTGTAAGTTTTGCTCAATATTTTATTTCTGTGTGGGTGGTGAATGCAATAACATTTGTGACTGTGAAAACACTGTTGAATTTGCTTTTAAAGTTTAATCAGGCTTGCAGCATACTGCACAGGGAGGTGCTAAGCCAGTAGAGCGTGGATGTAAAGCACTCCTTTAGGAGCACCTTCATCTGCTTTATAAGCTTTTAATAGCTCCAGTTCAGTCAAGTCCACTTGGAAGCATTTTTCCATACTAGTTAGATTTTCAGATGAAGGGAGAAGTATGGCACCATGGCTGGACACACTAGTATCCACCCCAAACCTGCCCCATCTTTCCATGGTGGTGTCTGTGCCTCTCTTGGCTGCTGTATCATTGCTCCTTGTTGGACCTCTTCGTGGGAAGGAATTATCTCCCAAATCATTATACATCCCACCTTCCAAGTTTGCTGCTAAATTACAGAAGAACCCTCTGTCCCTTTTCCCCAGCCTGGCCTGTTGCTGTGGGGCTACCAAACTGTTCAGCTCTAAGTAGTTACCCCATGAGTTAGACACAGAGCTGAGACATTGTCTTAAATCTTAATTTTCTTCTTGTATAGGAGACAGGTTGTCTTAGACCAGTCAGCAGACTCCTCAGAGGAATCTAACACACCTTTTCTTTCACAAGCCAGACTTAATTCCAGAAACCATTTCTGTAAATATTCTGGTGCATCTGCTGCTCCGAGACATTCAGGTGCCTCATTTGCTAAGCACAGCAAATAAATGAATCCTCAGATGGGACATAGATATATATTGAGACCTTATGGTTTGCTTTGCCTGACTGCCTGGCTAATTAAAGGATGTCAGAGGTTTCCCATGGGCAAGGCATGGAAATAGAGCCAGTTACCACCAACCAAGACAAAATGCAGTGGTCGGCTCTCTCATCAGTATGCATTTCTGGAGCAACTGTGCCCTCCTGATGACATGGTATCTTGAAGACAGAAGCTTTCTTTTGGTGAAAAAATAACTTTAATTGCCATCTAAGCACCAATAACTGTGTGTACGTGGCTGTCTCTTGTATGGCTTCTCACAGCAGCACTCAGTTTGCACTAGGCAGAGCCACAAGTGTCATCTTGTGGGTTACAGTGACCAAAGCATTCCACAGTTTCTTTCACAACAGGGTGTAACTATGTACTTACGTGCACGTACTTGGTGGTTACTAGAAGTGGTGGGACAAATGGATAGCTGGTGTAAGTTGTTCATATCTGGTTTTAATGACCTGATGTCACCTACAGCAACTGTTAAAATGCACATGTGTACAACTCTCTTCTCTCAGGGAAATACACATTAACATGCTACAATTGTTTGTTCCTTTCCTCCTCTCTTCTTTTGCAGTGGGGAATATGCTCTGGCAGAATATACCGAAGTGAAAACAGTCACCATTAAACTCTCCCAGAAGAGTCCATGAAAACAGGAGGCCTAAAATGCTGACACTCTGAATGTGACACGTGGGGGATGTGTTCAGAGCAAGGGGGAGGGGAGGGGTGGGAAGGAAAATGGAAACACCTGTCTTTATTCCTCTAGGAACACTGAATCTACTGGACTCCATTTTGCCAACTGGCTCTTCAAAAACTGATTTACTGACCCTACTGGCAGTACACACTTGTACTCTACAAGTCCCTGGCTGTACATTTGCCTGCTCCCTGTGACTCAAACGCTGGTCAGTCACAGTGTTTGCAGGACATCTGCTTCCAAACTGTACCCCTGAAGGACGTGGACATCGCTGGCATGGTAGAGAGACTGCTGGTACCATCACTGGTACTGGCAAATACCTTCAGAGGCACTTGGGTTTCCCTTGGCATAGATGGACTCGAGTGGTAGGGTTAGAACAACTTGACTGGAGCTGGTAGAGTTTGTGTGAAGATTGCAGCTGGCGTTTGGAATGGGAGTGCAAGCTTTCGTGGAAGGATCTGTAAGGAAATTCTCTTTGAAAAAGCTATCTTGGTGTCTCTAAAGATATATGCATTCTCTATACTGGTGATATTCTAGCCCTGAATGAGATTTATGGGAGTTTCCTAGAGGACTCCTTTGGGGCCAGTATTTCACCCAACAGAGACAGACTTTCAAGTGTCCTTGGAACCTGATGTTTGGGTGTGCACACACTACACATGCTGCAAATGCAAGTTCCTGACTTGCTGACCCTTCTGGCTCCCAGTGAGTCACAGTTGTATCTCAAACCTTCACTATAGCACTTTTCTCAAGAGGATTTTGCACTGCACTTACCATGGCGACACCAAGTTGGATGCTGAGCAGGTAGCATGGTAGATACCCCACACCAGTCCTTCTGATCTGGGGGAGGGAGCAGAAGAGCTGCAGGAAACTGTCCTGCTCTCTCTTTCTCTGCAACTTTCAGGCTTTTTCAACATCTCTTTGTTTTTTGAGCCAGGACTATTACTGTGAGAGTAAAACTTGTAAGCTCTTTTCACTGCTTCTTTATCCTGTATGAATGTAGCTTAAAATAACATTCCTGGAAGTGCAGTGTGAAAAGGCAGGTGCTCTCAAGCACACCCTGAGTGCTAAAGAGGAGGGTGTACAAGCCAGTTACCATGGAATAAGATGTGGCTGGACTTCAAGGTGTCAGCAGCTTTGCAGTCGTTGTCCCTGTGAGTGCTGTCATCTCGTGGCCAGCACAGAATAGCTGATCCTTCCCTGAGAAAACAACTGCCTTGGATTGTCACTTGCTCACAGCTGCCCATGGAGTGGCTGTAACACTAAGTTCATGCCTTAGTACCTCCTGCAGTAACTTCTTTGCATACCTGGACATTATTATGAGATTAATTATGATGAGATTAATGACAAGCCACATGCTGTCTTCAGTTCCTGGGTTCACTGCTTTCCCTCCTCTCCTCCTGACTCAGCTGGAGAACCCTGGCAAAGGCACAACCAGTCCCACGTCTGCAGGAGCTGTGAGTGTGCAGGAGTTAGTGGTGACAGCTTGTTAGGAAGTTCAGCTGATCCCTCTGGGATTGTCCTCTGAGAACAAACCCACCGAGGTTCCTTATGGCTTATCAGCAGATCCCAGGGAGCACTGATTGGAGCAAGGATTGCGCTGCTCCAGATGTCAGCTTGAAGCAGAAATGCAGGTCTAACCTCTCTTCTCTGCTGCAAGCCAGGATTTAAGCAGTACCTTCCTTTGCTCACAGATAGGCTCATACAGCAACAAATTCTGTTGCATGAGTGGAGCTTTTTTTGGAGGAGGAAGGAAGGTGGGTGGCGATAAGTAAGGAAAAAAGTTTGCATGAGCCTAAACTTCCTTATTAGTTGGTGAATGTTGAAATTGCACTTGAACACCACTTCACTTCTGACATACCTCCAACAGTGTAACTAGGAGCCTGTCCTCCTACGGGGTGTGAGACAGGTAAATCTCCCCCTCCAGTGATGAAAATGTCCTCCCTTCCCCATGAAAAGCCAAATGGGATCATTGTAAATAAGTTTCTATTTTTGTAAGACACTTAAGAGTGCAAACATCTTCTCAGACAAATCTTTTACTCTTGCCCACCTGAGGGTTTTCGTGGGCTGCAGCCAGACAGTAGGGAGGTGAGGCAAACAGTAAAAGGCTGGTTATTTTGATGTATCTCTGTATTTTTGGTAAACAATGGTGGAGACTGAAATAATCTGAAATTCTTAAAATCCTACTCTTTTGGCTTTATATGTATGATATATATTTCACTTTTTTCCCCCTTATCAAGTTTTTAAAAAGTCAGTGTATCTCTTTTTGTATAAATCAGGGTTTGACTCTACACACTGAATTTTCTAAGTTATGTAACACTAGACACTAACTTTAAAATAACCCCTTAGAGGGTATATATATTCTTCCATTGCACAGTAAGGCTTTCATATGAAATACTAGTTGTTTTTTTAAAAGAAAAGAACTATATTTATAAATTAGGATACAGTTAATCTAATGTATTTTTATAGCTAAAGATACATGAAAATGCTATGTTTAAACCTCATGTATATATTTAGACTATGGATATCTTTTTTGTAATAGTTCTTGTTCCTAATAAATGTTTAACTTTGTGAAATGAGTGTGTCCGGGGATTCAGTATCTCAGTGGGGGACTGTGAGGGAATCTGCACTTGGATTAATTTCTGCAATTTGGGAAGAATTAGCCAATTTTAAAAGAGTGAAGTGCTAAGTGTGGTCAGTGCTTTGCAAATAAAAGCTTGAGTTGTGCCATGCAGCGTAAGCAGAGGGAGGAGAGCAGAGCTGCAGCTGGCAGGGGCTAGTACAAAGTTGGATGGATCCTCTTTTCCTTCTGAGGTGAGCCTCAAAATGAAGTGTTTCAAGACACCGTGGCTCCTGCAGCCAGATGGAGCTCCCTGCCTTGGTCTGGCTGCTTCCTAAACCCCTTGAGACACATCCACCACTAGTGTGGTTCTGCTAAATGTGTTCCCAGTCCTGTTTTGTTTCTCATCTGCAATGTAGATACAGAGCAAGAACATTCCATTGTCTTTTAACTCTCTTCCCATCTGATGTGTGAGAAATTCCTATCGGCTCCCTACACAGGCCAAGCCAAACTCCTTGAATTTTCCACTCGCTGATAGCATCACTCAGAAGCTTTCAGACTCCAGAAAAGGGAAGGCTGGAGATACAAAGGCATTACTGTGAGTGACATAATCAATGGGAGACATAAGAAAGAGTGGGATGAAATTTAGGGCGGGAAAAAAAGGAAAAATTAGCTTCAATATGTGGGTAAATTATTGCCAGAGGAAATTAGAGGCTCTATCATAACTCTTTTTCCTTTATTATGTTTGTTTTCAAACATTGTGCTAAAAAGGTGTAAGAAAGGTCTGGGTAAGAGCTGGTCTGTGAGGCATAAAAGGGAGCGGGCTGGGTAAGACGTGGAGAAAGAGTGCTAAAGAGAGCTAACACTGTTTTTTAGCTGTGTTAAAAGTCAAAAAACAGTAGTAGTGGTACGTTCTTGCTCTCTACCTATGGCTGCAGCTGGATGCAGATTGATGGGGACCTGAACACGGGGAAAAGCACCGGTGAACACCCGTATCTGTCTCTACAATCATCCAAGAAGCCCCCAGGCAAATCTCAGGCTGCCGCAGCCGTTCTGTGAATGCACATCCATCCTCAAGTGACCATCAGTGATCCATTGCTAAGTACGGACCAGGGAAAAAAACCCATCCTCTGTGTTTAATTTACAGAATCACTGCGAACAGCAAAGCAAAAGGCACGCAGAAATGGTCTTTTCTTAGTTGGTCCGACGGGTGTGGGAAATGGAGCAATCCCTGCCTTGTCAGAGGTTCCTGGGGAGGAATGGGTCAGTCTGGGGAAGGACTGCGCACACCAACATCTGACTCCTTCCGAAGAGAGGGGGCAACCTCGCTCTGCTCTTCCAGCGAGGACCAAACTCGCCGCGATCCAGGGAAGGAGCAACTTTCAAAGTCAGAGCTGTGCTGGGCGCTGCCGCGGTAAGGCCGGGCCCTGCCGGGACCATGGGCAGCGGTGAGGGAGGGGTCCTGCTCCAGCCACCGCCACTCCCAGGCTGGGTTTTCCTAAAAAACTCAAATCCGCTGAGCCTGAGGGACCGCCCGGGGGTTGGTGGGCGTGCGGGTCCAGTCTGGGGAAGGAACTCCATCCTCCTCCTCCTCCGGGCCAGCCCTGCCCTCGGGGGCAGACGAGGGGCCGTGCCGGGGGACTCGCCCTTGGCCGCGGAGCGGGGCCAGGGGCCGGAGGAGGAGCCGTTGTCCCGCTCCCTTTCCTGCCGGCCTCCCTCCGCCTCCCGGGCCGCGGAGCGAGGCGTGCGGGCGGCGCCGGAGGAGGAGGAGGCGGCAGCGCGGGGAGCGCCGGCCCGGGACGCAGGAGGTACGGTGGCTTTGCTGCCGCTTCTCGGGCACCTGCCCCGCCGCCAGGGCAGTGGGTGTGGGGGCTGCCGGGGCGTTTCGGGTGGAAACGAGGGGGGAACCGCGTTTTTTTTAAAAAGAAAATGAAAGTTCGGAGGGAACTTTGCGGGCGCAGCGCTGCGGGAGCGCGGCCGCCCCGCCCGGCGGGGACGGCGAGCACCGGGACTCGCTCTGAGGGGACGCCCCACCCGGCAGCGGGAAAGCGTCCGGAAAGGCTTGTGAGACCCCGGAGTCGGGGTGTAGCGCCTGGTGTCCCCCAGCCCGGGGCCGAGGTGTGGGAGACGGGGGTGCCTTGGTGCTCGCTGCTCACCCGGGGAGGAAGATGCGGGTCCCAGTGGGCAGGGGGTCCCTGGGCTGGCACTTGAGCCCCAGGTTCTCCATCACCCCGCCCGCTGCGACACCAGGCAGGAGAGCCCCAGCGTCTTCCCACACCGGTGGTCCCTGGGCCTCTCAGATCCGTGGTGATAACCAGCCCCAGGTGGGCTTGTCAGAAACAACAGGTGGTTTGAGCAAAGAACTGAAGTTTTAGTAGGGTTTTTTTTGTGAATTAGGAAGCGATTTTGGGCAAACCGTGATTGTTTCTGGGGGCCTGGCTGCTTTTAGGCACAATGCACGGGTAAGACTGCGCGGGCTGGTGAAGCGGAGGGGAGGTGATGGTTCGGGTGTGGTCAGACGTGCTGGGGCAGTAGCAGGTGTCAGGACTGGGAATGTGTGAAATGGGATGTAAATCCCATTTACAGGTGTTCAGGTGTATTCTGCATGGGTCCATCTCCTTCTGAACGAGGTTCTGCAGAGCACATAGACTCCCTAAATCAAATCCACATGTGGTGTTTCATGCGTTAAAGTTGTGTGCACCTTGCTTAAGGTAAAGCTCTGTAAGGTTTTTTTAATTACATTACACAAAGGTCCTGAAATATGGTAACCCTGCGTAGATGGGTGCTGTGGGGCAGTAATACACATGGCTACAGCATTCAGTTGCAGCTAAACGGAACTGATTATCAAAACCACACCACTATTTTTCCTAAAAGTTATTTTTCCTTTCACTTTATAGGAGGAAAGTTTCTGCCTGGGGAGTAAGCTGAGTAGAGAGATAAAAATCAGGAGTGGGATGGTTTTCAAGCCTGAGGGGTCCATGCTGACCCCTGTTCAGTGTTCTTGTACAGTTGTTGTGGGTACACATGGTTTGTCCCTGTCTCAGAGTAGGGAAATGCCTTGGAAACCATCATCTGCTGCAGAGCTGGTGGGTCAGAGTGTGCATGGGGAAGTGTTTACTCTCACTGGAGCAGCTTAGTGCATTGAGGGCACAGGGCAGGCTGCTGCTGGAAGAGTCACATCCTCTCCCTTGTCAGAGTTAACAGCCTGGCCAGCTTTGGGGAGGTGTGAGAGCCTCCCTAACACCTCTGCCTGGTGTGTCCCACCCATGGCATGGAGAGATGTGTGACCCCAGCACAGCAGCTCCTCCTGCCAGTGTGATCAAGGGAAGCTAAGACCAGGAGAGAAGCTGAGTCTGGTGGGAACCCAGCACGTTCCAGGACAGAATTCAGTCCTCCACCTCCATGGCCCAATTCACCAGTTTGTGGGCTTGGTTCTGGGATTGGGGATCGCCTCCATCTCAGCCTCCTGCAGCACCCAATGCCCAGACTGTGGGCACAGGGGTGTGAGTTTTGACTCCTGCTGCCAGGCACCGCAAAGTCAGGGTCAGCAGAAGCAGAGTGCATCTAAAATTCAAATATTTGCCTAGAAACAACTGAAATAGGATGCAGTGATTTTTAGTGTTGTTGGCTGGTGGTTGAAACCCAGTATAAGGAGGGAGCAGGAAGCTTTCTGGAGAGTGGTGATGGATCAGCATATTTTTATATTCCCCTTGGCCTTTGATCCCAGCTCAGGAAGCCAGCTCTGCTCAGGGAGAGTCAGGGATGATCTCGGGCCTTGCTGGCCATAGTGCGAGGTGGGTTATGAGCTTTGCTGAGCTAGAGCCTCAAATCAAAACTTCATCATCACACACCAGACATGAGAAGAACCAGTAAGAGTCAGTTGAGGGGCATCATGTTACATCTGAGAGGCGTTTGCTGACTGAAACTGAAAGCAGAAAATGAAGGAGCTCTGATTCTGGTTGGACACACACTGCAATCCTCCAGTAGTTTGAACCTCTGTACGAAGAGGTTAAAGGGTGGCTGTGCAGCTGTGAAAAGAGAAGAAGTTGGAAATGCCTCGGGAGACTGAGCTGTGCAATTTTCTGCTGCCTGTTATACCAGGCAGTTCACAAGAAGCCAACCTTTAATAGCTCCTAAGGGCCTGATTTGCCTCCCTGCATGTGTTTGAAGAAGCCTGCTGCTTCCAGGGTCGGACGGTTCTCTGAAAGGACTGGGCAGAGGGGACAGGAGCTGGTGTGTTTCTCTTCACCCTCTTCTCTTTCCTACAGAGGATTATCTCAGTAACCATGTCAGTATTTTTCAGTTTCTCACAGTCTCACAAGAGCCGTGGTTGTCTTTTTGGATGGGAAAGGTTTTGAGGTTGCATTTAGGATTTTTCCAGCTGCACTGCAGGGTTTCAGTGGTCTGCCTTTACACCAGCTTGTGGAGAATCTGAAACCGCAGCTGTGACCCCTGCCCACCCCCTTGTCCTCTGCCCAAAGACTGAGCAGCTTTGGTGCTGAAAAATCAGGAACATTATCTTTCTGTAGTGCAGAAATTGTTAATCCCCTCTGTCAATTCGTGTTATGCTCTTAACAAAGCTATTATGAAAAGAATTGTATTTATAGGATGATAAGTGCATCTCTGCACTGTAACATTTAGACAACTGTGTTAATAGTGGAGAGGGAGGAGCATCTCACAATTTCTATAGTAGAATGATTAATTTGCTTTGTTGTTTATTTTTAAACAGAGTAAATGGTGTTTCTCCAGGATGGTGCTTACTAGCAGCCTCTGCTCCTGCATTCACGTGATGGGGATCATCCAGCTTTGACAACACTGTTCAGTTTGAAGTGCTGTGGAAAGTTTGTCTGAGGGACCTTCACAACTGCCCAGAATGTACTGGTGTGTGGGAACGGAGGAAGCCGCTGTTTGCAGGGAGAGCAACATGGATCCACAAAATGGTAAATAGGAGGATTTATTTCTTTCCTGTTCAGATTGGGAGCAAAAGGTTCTAAGAGAACTCAGTACCCAGCTGCCACTGGACTTTGATGAAGTTTAGAAATGTGAAAGTTTTTTTGAGCCCTAATCTGTGAAAATTTAGTCTAGAACAAGGAATTTTACTTCCAGGGAGAATGATGTTGAACTACTGATGTGGTAAGAATAGCATTCCCCCGAAGATGGATGTTCTCCAAAGGCCTACGGGATTAGTCAATATATGTATCACGTCTCACCAGTTCCTAAATACGTTTTACAAGATCTGTGCTTCTTCAGTGTGTGAATGCAAATATGTTCCCAGTCACTGATGCAGTGGGTACTCAGGGTATGAAAGCTGCTAAAATCAGAGCATCTCTTCTCAGCCTCAACAGATATTAACCTGCTCCAGTTTTACTGTCAGCTCCGATTCAGTGCCTTGCAGTGATTTAATGTTGGGCTAGATTAGAAGGTTTGTGTTTATGTAATAAAGAAATTCCCCTTTTGGAAGGGACATATGCTTCAGGTTGCTTCCTGTGATTTTTTTTTTTTCCCTGAGCAGCCAAATTATTTTTGGATGGTTTCTCTCACTGCAACCCTCAGCTCCCAGGCACTGCCGCGTTTCTCTGAGTCAAGCCCCAGTTATGTTTCTGCAGCAAGAAATAGCCTCCTGTTCTTGTGTAACGGTGTTCCCCCCTTGCAGCAAGTGCTTCATTAGGAGGCAGCATCTGCGTTTGAAGTGTGGGAAGAAGGTGTGTTTGACGCTTTGTAGTGAGTAAGCAGGCTCCAGCAGAAGCTAATGTTTTTGCAGCCTTATTTTGGATTTTATCAGCAACTATGAAGCAAAACCTGATAGTTTATTCAGAGGCCTCCTTGTCTTGTTTGAAGACGTTTCTCACCAGCGTCACAGGGAGCTCTGGGAACTCTTTCCTTTCTCTGTATGTATTCTGCTTGTTCTGTGATGCTGATTTTTCTGTTTGCTTTTGCTTTTGGTAATTAGCATTGTACCTTTCTGTAACCCTTGGTTATTGAATAGTCTTAAAATTCTTAAATTCTATCTTCTGAGTTTCTCTCTGGAAGAAATTATGTCCACTTGAATACTAAGCTATAAACCATGAGAAGAATTTTAATCTGTGCTAACTGTTCGCAACTGTTTCGAATTGCTAAATTTTTGTTCTGCAGTAGTGATCTGACAAGTTTTCTCACTGTTTCAAGATACAGTAAATAAATTATTGTAGGAGTGAGTAATGAAGTGAAAAGTAAAATAGTTATATTTTCTACGTTTTGAGGGGCTTATTTTCTGAGAACTTTATTACACGTTGCTGTTATGTAATTATATTCAGTTAAACTGGTTAGCTGGAAGCGTGCAGATCCCAGTGGTAGACTCTTCTGTATGGATATATCTGGGTTATATTAAAACAGTCTACAGTGTTGGAAAACTGAGAAAGGGATCCTTATAAAGCTTAAGATCCCTGTACAAGGCACCAGTACTGCCTTGGTGGATTTGCTCTTCATAAGAGTAGTGTACATGCTTAAACTCATTGTTATTTCAGGATTGTTTGGGTCCTGCCAAGAATGATTGTCATTAGCTAACTGGTCCACTCCCTAAGTTAGCTGGTCCTTGTTCTGCGTTCGGATCCCATTACAGGGACTGAAGCAGGAACGCGGTGACTCATTCAGCCTCCACATGCGAGCCCATTGTTTACGCGCCTTTAGGAATAATGTGGACGCAGCCTCCTGCTCCCATTCAGCGGGAACTGCTGGGAAAGGGGAGTGAGATCTCCGATCATTCCTTTAATGCCGACGACCTCATTAGTGCTCAGAGCTTGGAGTCTTTTTTTCTTTCGGGCGGGAGGGACTGGCATGTGGCTGTGGGGAGTTAACCAGAGCACGGTGGTGCCGGAGCTCCGCGATGGGTCAGTCAGATCAGCGGGGCTGGGGGCACCTTCCAGCAGGTCCCTGTGCACCTTCATTATCTGAAACCTTAGGATTTTTTAGGAGTTTTTTTCCTGGCAGCTATCAAGCCGTGGCCAATTGTATGTGGAGAAAAGGTTCATGGCATCCTTGTTAGTTAGAAAATGTAACATAGGGTGCAGAGGCTCACCTTGCTCAGGTGTCTCCTCTGCTGCTCCTCCCGGTTGCCAGTGATCTTCCTGTATCCCAGCAGGATGCCAGCTTTCCCTAGGAGTGGGCGAGCTGTGTGTCAGAACTGGACCCTCTGCCCTCCAGGGATGGTGCTGAGCTTGACTTGGTGCTGACCGAGCCCTCGGAGGGGATTTGTCACCGGAGCACAGGATGAGGCTCCCTTGTGGGTGCATTCTGCATCTCCCTTGCCTCCTCAAACCCTGCTTCCCCTCTCCTGGATTTGTTCATCTTATCCTAATTAAAAGAAACTGAGCAGGGATATGGGGGTGGCTGCAGTCTCTCATGAAGCACAGGGTTTGTTTTTTTTTTTTTAAACTTGGTTAAAGAGCTCTGCATAATATAGAGGAGGTGACATGATGTGAATTTTGTAGGAAGTACAGTGGAAGCCCAAAGGCATCACTTTATGAATGCGTAGAAAAGCATAAAGATTCATCTCCTTTCTATGGGCTGATTGGTTTCTTTGAATCTTATGAAATTTCACAGCTAGGATTTAATTCTTGCGTGGTTTTCTAGGAGACAGTTTCTCAGAGGTGTAGGAGAGCAGTCATTGTCTTCTGAAACATCAGGGTACGTCTGTTAAAGAGCTTACTTCCCTCTTACTGTGTATTTTATTCAAAGTTACAGAGCATTCGTATGCCACACGTGTTGTGTCTCAGAGGTGGAACTGGACTGTCCTTCAAACATGCCAGAGGGTGTCTCTTCTCTCCTGCTAAACCTAGAAATGAGCACTGAAAAGGGGGTTATGGTGGAATGTGTCTAACATTACATAATTAGGGACAACAATGCCAAGGAGAGCTGCTTGAAACTTCATAGTAGCTTTGCAGATCTTAACTAACTGCACCTTCACAACTTCTTTTGAGGCAAATCAGATGTAACTTGGTGACTTTCCACTGTCCAGGGAAGCACAGATAGACGTGGACAGTGTGCCTAGATAAAGGGACCTAAATATTCCATGAGGGAGCAAACAAGTAACCAGAATATATGACTCAAGCTGTCATTTGGAGTGGACCAGAGGCCCCTAAAGCTGTGCTTTGCAAGTGCTGTGGTGACCCTGCAGCTCACAGGGCTTTATCTTTTATCAGAAAGAAGCTGCCCACAATGGCAGTGACCTTTGCAACCCCGGCTGGGCCATGGCTCAGCTCAGATCTGACTCAGAGGGAAAGCTGCTGCCTGCCCTACCGCTTCCTGAATCCTGGAAAAGGCTCTGGTGTGAGTAAGGGTTGAACTGGAAAAGTCAGAGGGTCGTTTAATGAGAGGGACTGCTCAGGAGCAAGTGCAATTTTATAGGGAAAGTTTCACAACAGTTTGAGTGGTGACAGCTCAAGGTTGACCAATAGCAAATGGAGCAGTTTATCGTCCTGGGACACACTTTGTGCCTCCAGCCTCGCTCCTGGTTGGCATCAGGGCAGGACATGTGCAGAAGTGGGCTCAATGCTCCTGATGGGTCCCTTCCAACTCAACCTATTCTCTGATTCTCTGGTTTCCTCACAGTTCTGCACCATTGTTGCCTTAAAAGTGAAGGGCAGGAACTTGCAGTGAATAGCTTTGTTTAAAAAGCTTTTCTGCTGAATAGAGGAGGAAGGGAAGATCAGCACCACAGGTATCACATTGTTCCTCGTGAAATCACCATGTAAACCTTAAAATCTTCCCATCAGCCATGTGTGGGGGGACAGGACCAGCAGCTGGGCCTCGGGGCACGTTGTACTGTATAACAGGGAAAGAGTACTCACAGCCTCTGTCCTGGTTTTTCCATCCACACATCACCCTGTAGTAACATTACTCTGAGTTTTTGTGACAGTGTGGGGTGAGAAGGACAAGGAGAGGATCTGGGAGGTGAACTGAGCACACGGAGCACTGGAGAGCTGCAAAGTGTGTCAGTCGTGTGAAGTTCTCCATAATCAGACTAAATCAGCCTTGAAGGTTTTCTGGTTCTCTTCCTGCTTGTTAAGCTGTGAGTAAATTTGAGTCCAAGCAGCAAACTGAAAGGGTTCCTATGAGCTAAAAAAGCAGAAAATAGAACAGGTTTTGTATGTGAGTCAGTCTTACTGCAGAATGCCCTGCAGAAGGAGAAGTAGGAAATGCTCAGCAGGAATAGGAAGTACACTAGTAAGGCAGTAATAGGCTTGTATTTTTAAATATTTAAATAAACTCTTCATACAGAAGTGGTGCAATTTCACAAGGGGCAAAGAGCCACTGCGGAAGGCTGGTCTGCAGCTGAACATGCCTGTGGTTAAACTTGCTCTCCTGTGCAGAGCTGGGTGTTACAACATCTCTCCAAACCCAGCCTGCATTTCAAAAAGGGCAAGGAATGCTGAGGCATTTACAGTTTTCCTGATAAAAACCATCAAAGCCGGCCTGCTCTTGAACTTGAGGGCTGTATCAAGGAGGGCAGAGCTGGGAGAGCCAGTGGTGCAGTAAAGACCTTGGGAAGTTAATTGAGCAGAGAGTCTGACCTGAGAGCCAGTTTGATTTACAGGCAGCAGTAAAACATTGATCTTTATCTGAGCTGTATCTGGAATTATCTGCTGCTTTACAGCTTTATTTTTCCACCTTTATGTTAAAATGTATTTGTGGTATATTACATTGAAATGTAACTTATGACAACTCTATCAAGAAGCCTGGAAAAAACCAAAGATAAGGTGATAAGGTAGTAAATAAAATCCTTTGCCCTTAGAACTTGTACACAGGGAGTTCTTCACAATATTCCTGAGGTGTGATTTATGAGGGAGCTTTCAGGTGAGGGTTGATCCTGGGGTCATGAAACTGCGGTCCTCTGTTTCAGTGGGAAAAAAGCAATTGATAGTGTTCACACCAACTCAGCCTTTACCAGGCCTGTAATTGATTTATTGTTTTGACAGAGATGTTCCTGGTGATTTTATACTTGCATTAAGAAAATGCTGTGAATTATGGGGTTTTATCCTCCCCAGAGTCTATAGGGGCCTTATCCAAAACCCATTAAAGTCTTTGCACTGACATAATGGGATCTTCAGGGATCCTTACAGCAGTGAGTCTGTGGTTTGTTTGTTTTTCACTGCTCTGATCGATAAAGGCTCTGCTTGCAGGAGGCAGTGAGCTGGGAGGAACTGTTTGCATTGCAGATGAGGATGGGGGGGATGGATTTTATACCATTTAATCCCAATCTGCTATATAAAATCATAGAATCATGGAATTTTTAAGGCTGGAAAAGACCTTTAAGGTCACTGAGTCCACCTGTTCCCCCAGCACAGCCAAGCCCACCATTAAACCGTGTCCCCAAGTGCCACATGCACACAGCTTTTAAACCCCCCCAGCGGTGGTGACTCAACCATGAAATCTGTCTCTTAAGAGATTCTATTTCAGATTTTACATCGAGTCAGGCTGATATTTAATTCCTTCCATTAATCCAAGTCTGTGTGCTCATTAGTGGGTCAGCAATTGCTTATTTGCATGATTATGTATCACCACAGCAGCAGCTCTTTTATGTAAGCTGCTGATATTTTCACAACAGAAGTGTCTCCATGTTTTTAATTTGTGCCTTGCCCTCACTTAGAGGACCTATTTAAAAAGTCTTTTAAGTTTTAGGAAAGGCTCTGACCCTTCCAAAAGCCGTTCTGCAGTCAGAGGGACTCTGGGGTTCAGCAGTTTGTGTTGCTGGCAGGACTTGGGGCCTGCCATGGAGATGCACGGTGGGAAACCTGGGGCAGATCCTCTGTTTTGACTCTCCTTCTCCAGTTGGAGAGGGCAGCAGATCCCTGGTGAGCTTCAGGAACTTCTCATCTGCAAAGACAAGCCCTGTTATTGTCACCCAGGGGTGAGGGAAAGGGTCAGTCTGCCACAGGAAGAGTGGGAGGAAGGAGTTGAGTGGGAAGGAGCAGGGACCTGGGGTTGGGAGCTGGAGGAGCAGCTTCATTTCCTCTCTAATAGTCAATATGCAGCTTCCAGGCATAAAGGTTGGCATTTCAGATACTGCTGGGGAAAACTCAGTCCCAGGCTGCCCCCAGCTCCTCTCTGTGCATAGCTGAAAATCATGGAAAAATAACGAACCAAAGCAGTGACTCAAACAAGAAGTCTGGATAAATTTAGCTCAAATATTCTTGGTATGTTTGTGGTCACTGTGGAAATTGCATCACTTCTTGTTTTAATGATCAAAATATTGCTTGGAAAACTGGCATCTACCTGAGAAGAGCTCAAAATGAAATCCTTTAAAAGCAAATATGTCTTTGTTTCACCTGCAGTTAATTGGTTTTGGGGGTTATTTGTTTTATTCCCATCTTGGTTAAGGAGTTTTTGGACTGGAGGTTATTGCTGCTTAATTGAAAAGCCACAAGGTTTAGAGCTGATACACTCTGCAGCGTGATTATATACTTCACATAAAAGTTCTGTCTGGGGAGTAGGATTCAAAAAGAGTGCTGGTAATTGCTGAAGACAAGACCTCCTCCAGAATCTGCCTGCTCGTCTTTCTGTCTTTCACATCAAAGAGCCTTTGAAAATGCTTTTATTTTTGCATCAAACAGGAACGTTTGTTTTTTTTTTTATAACACTAATGGACAGGATCCCTTTTCAGATCTCATACATAGCTTGAAAAACAAAAAGCCTAGCTCCTTAAGTGAGCTTGTAATCCTGGTCGTAATTCTCCCATGTTTTGCACCTTGGACCCTTCACGCAGTGGCAGGGTGGGAATAAAAGAATAAAAGCTGCCAAATCAAAGCCATTTGCACGGATAGGACCAGGTTCTTGGATGCAATGGATCAGAGTTCATCAGAGGTTGGTGGGAAGGGGATGAACTGTGCCCTGCCTCATTTTGCTGTCTCTGCCTTGGAGCAGACATCCAAAAATGCTGCAAGCTGCAGTGGGGTCACGACACAGACATAGGAGACCTCGTCCTCCCTCCACTGAAATGAGTGCTGATATTCCCAGGCACCAGGAAGACAAAATGCCTCCCTTTCCCCCTCTCTGCAAATGCAGGCATTTCTGCCACTTGCAGGTTTTGTCACAAGTAGGGGAAGGTTTTATGGGTTTTTTTGGTAGCCCCACTGAAGCTTTGGTGGCTGGCTGGGCCAACAGCAGAGGACTTTCCATCAAGTTTTCTTTCTGCTCCAGACACAGCTGTTAAGGTGATCCTCCCTCTGAGACAGTCTGTCCTGGAAACCAGGATCTTCTCTGCTCCCATGAAAGAAGAGTAAGAAGTGGGAAGTGCTCACATGGAGTTCAGCAGAAGCTGGAGTGAAGCCCCACTTTTTTCACTGTTTTGTGTGGATTTTTTGTTTTCTTTTCCAGACTAACCTATCCATCTCTTTCCCCTGGAGCTCTTCCCAGCTCTGCACTTCCCTTGGCTCTGCTGTTGCCAAATTGTCGCTTCAACTCACTTGATGCCAACCGTATCCAATACCTTGATTGCATTTTATTTTTCTCTGCATGCAACACTTTTACTTAAACTGATCCAGGGTGGTTGTCTTAGTGATAAATGAGAAGTGAGGGCAGCAAGGAGTATTTTATTAGTCAAACAGGCACAGTAAAGAAGCTCACTGAACTGTGTCTAACATGTACTAAGCTTGGATTTTGCTGTGTGGGATGTTTGCCCCCTCAAATCTTTTGAAAGGCGTCTTCCTTTAGATGTGTCTCCTGCATCTATCCATTTTTTTAATAAAAAATATTCTCTCATTCTCCAGACTTCAGTCAAGGTAGCCTGTGAGGTCATGTGTCAGGTCTGAGTATCTGGGTTAACTTCTGGCCGTGCATAATGTGGGAATACAGGCTGTAGGGCTGGAAGGAATGTGTGGGTCAGTGTCCTGGTGTTGCACTCCTACACCTTATGTCTCGCTGGAGAGACAGATTTTGGCTGCTTCTGTGCTACTATTTTTGATCAGCGGTTGGGTTGCAGTGCTGTAAATGGGTTTTCCATTTAGGAAGGTGTTTACATGTGTTATTAAAGTGAAGCACAAGCTTAGGAGCTGCTTTTCCCAACTCAGAGAAGCTGTGGGATTACTGGATGTGTCTTTGGTGGAGCTGGTAGAAGACTTGTGCTAAGAAGAGACCTGAGCAGAGACCATGGGCCGGTCTTCCTCTTTCTTACTCACACACAGCAAATCCCTCCTGAGCCCTCCACATGTAGCCTCTCACAGCTGGGGCTAAAAGCATTTGCCTCTTTCCTAAAGCAAGCTTTAAGTATGTGTCTTAAGTAGCAAAAGTGGGCTGGCCATGAGGTGGTGCTTCCCCAGTGTGAATAATTAATGTTTTAATTTTTTTAGAAGAAGGATTTTGAGCAAATTATTTCTCTGAGAAAGAGAAAACATTGGTGTGTGGGATTTTTTCCCTTCTGATGAAAGCTTGAGTGTTAGGGAAAAGGAGAATGTTCAGAAGAAAGTTAGCCATGAAATTTTATTTTGTGAAGTTTCAAGTGAAATCCATTCTTGGTTTGGTTTCATGGCTATAATATTTAATTCAGCTGGACAGGAATGGTCTCACTGGCGACACCTTTCATCATGTAATCATCCTCTCTTTCCAGCCATGCCTGGAAACAAACACAAAGAAAATCCAAAAAGTGTAGTCGTATTTCTGCATGCTTAATGTATATCTTCCAATTGAAAATTTGGAAAGCAAGAGTGGCATAGCTGGCCTTGCCTGCAGAAGCACGTTTCTGAATGATTCAAGCTGTAGGATGGGAACCAAATCACTGAGGCCAAAAGACAAAAATAGAAACTTTCACTCCAGAGCTGAGTCATTTGTATTTTCAATACAGCAACTCTCTGGCCCTTTGGAGCTCTCAGTAGCTTTGCTTTGAGGGTGGAAATTAACACCATCACTGTTCTCTGTGGTCTTTGCTGATCCTTTGCACTCCAAAGAGGGCACTGCTGGAGGGATGGGGGGTATTCCCCCTTTCTGTGAGAGCCAGCCTTTGCCCTGTGCTTGCTGGAAGACATCTCTGTCCCGTTCCTTCCCGGCCCAGAAGGAATCACAGTTCTGCTCCTCTCCCACCAGGTACAGCCCAGAGCAGTGGAAGTGGTGCTGCACTTCACAGACAACCAGTGGGGAACATCCTGTCCTCTTGCAGGGCACAAGAGGAGAGGCACGTCCCAATCCCTTGCTCCTTTTCCATGGATAGCTGCAGGTACCATTGGTGACCTTGGATCTATTCTGCACTTTCCAGCGTGATTTGCACACTGGAATGATGGGTTTGTTCTGACAATCATATTCCAGTGTAATTCTTCGTGCTCTCTCTGACCCCATTGCCTTGTAGGGCCTTTGTGCAGCCTCTTTTGTACTTCAGTTCTGTTTTAACTTCTTGGACAGTGCAAATAATTCCCAGAGTCCCAGGAATGTGAGAGATGCACACACAAATGCAGGAGCCTGCTCAGATCTGGCAGTGCTGGCACTGCCCACCGATACTGCTGCGTCCTAGTGTTACCAGGATTTGAGGCTTTTCTGTTCCCTCTTCCTCCATTATCGTGGATGATGAAGAAATGATTGTGTAAGTGTGGAGCTAAAACCTTTGGAGGCGTCTGTTTCTCATAATTCTGTTCTGGAGCCCAGTGAAAAGGCAGGAATCCAGAGCATTTTTCCACCCGGGACTTAATATTTTCCTTTCAGGTTTGCGTTAGCAAGTGCTTTTTTTTTTCCCCCTTGCAGGTTAAGAGTGTTATAAATAGAAAATTTCCAGTGATTCTGGTGATAATTGGTCACTTTACACAACTGTACCTAAAATTGTCAGCATGCCCTGGGTGCTTGCTGGAAAATGTTTAGTGCAGATCAGCACGATGCATGTGTGGTGCTGGCATGTAAACAATTTCAAAATACTTCCAGAATCTGCAATAATAGTAAAAAAGATCCCTTCAGCACTGGATTTTTGCCTTTGAAGCATTCCTCTGTATTTCATATCTGGTTTCTTTCGGGTTTTTTAAGTCTCCTTTTGGGGCAGTGAGTATTGATTGTGAGCTGTGTTGTAGGTGCGGGTGGCTTTTGTGCTCAGTACATCATCTTTTCCAGCGCCTTTGGCAGGCAGGTCTTAGTGCAGAGGCACTCCTTTAATTAGCTGAAATAATGGATGTTTGGGGGAAATGGAACCACAGGAAATAGGCAGAAAGGGTTCCCACTGTCCTGAGAAGCTGGCACATCCCACTTGTTGTGGGAGATACTAATTAGGGTCAGAGGGGCCATGGCCCAATTCTGGCACACTCTTGAGTGGGGATTTGGAACTTCCCAGATAAAGCATCTTGTTCTCAGTGTCTTCTCACAGGAGGATTTATTAGTAGTTGTGGCCATTTTTGAATCCTGACAGGAACATTTTAAAACAGAATTGGTTGAGCCACATGTATTTCACCTAAATCTGAGAAAAGGTGAAGTAGATCACAGGATTCTTGCTGCAGGATGGTTTTGAGGCAGGTTCTGGCTATGTGGGCAGGTGGGGGGCACAAGAGATCTTGGTCTGTGGCTTTATCTTCTAAGAAATGAAGGAATAAAATGAATGAACAAAATATTTAAACATTTTTTTTAAAAAAGAAACCTTGAAGTGTCAGCTAATTAGAGAAGGAACACAAAACATACCTTTGTTTCATAAAGCATTTTTACCCACTTGGGCTGACTGAAAAATTTATTTCTTTATTTTTTATTAAAGAACCCAGGGTTTGGGCTTTTTCTTCCTGGTTTGGAATGGGATTTTTCAGTATCTCAAAAATTTCCAGAGGACTGAAAAATTTTTCTTACCTATCTAAATGGAAAGCTCAATGTAGGGCAGATCCATCATCCTTTGAAATCACTGGGGCTTCCTGTTGGCTGCTGCTCAGTTTGTTAGCCTGAAGTTTTTCAAAGCAGCACAAGATGCATGAGTCTGTTGCAGAGACTCAGAAATAACGTGGCTTTCCATTAATTTTGCAAACCAGCTGGGCAAAGCTTGCGTGGAGTAGTATTGAAAAATGTTCAGTGACACCAGTGAGTTTTCGAGCATTTGGAGGCGCTGGCTTTAAATATTCAGCACATCTTCAACCTCATCCCTGTCCCATTTTTTATCTGTGCTGTGGCAGTACTCAAAGTCAAAATGGCAAAAGATTAGGCTGGTAAAGGTTAGCTGTAGCCATCTGGTGCTGTTGAGGAATTAATGTCTGAGCTCAGCCTGGAGAGGCGGCCTCCCTGCCCCCCATCCCCACATCCTCTGAACCAGAGGCTTGGATTTCACTGTAATGGGACATGGAGATGAAAATATCTGTCAAGGCTAAACTGTAGTAGTTAATTCAGACAAAGGAGCAGCCAGCCAGCCATTCCATCCAGTGGCCACTGCAGGAGCTGCTCGTGCTGAAGCAGAGGTGGGTGGTTATCAGTCCCAGGAATTAACAGCTTAATTGGGCATCACTGAATGGGATGCTGTGTTAAAGCACCAGCTTGATTTGCTCCCGTCTCTGGAAATACCTGCACACATTATGACAAGGTCAGTAGCGGTTTTCAAGTTTTATTATTATTGTAATTCTGTTTTTGGAGGAGGTTAGCTTCCTACCCTGATTTATCCTTGGTAAAGCATCTCATTTGTATCTTTCTCTGCTAAATAAAAATATCCTACTTAGTTGCCAAAGAACTGCTGGTTATCAAAAGGCCTAATGTAACATTTACAAACTCTTGTGAGTTTGTGTCAGAGATGCAGTGATTTGGGCTATAAAGACAATAATCATCTGTGCATTGTGCTGCTTTGTTATGCAGCTGTTTGCTGATTCACAGCACTGACCTGCAAACCCTCCCCTTTTACTAATGGCATACTGTCAATTTGGAAATTTTAGAGGGTTTTTCACCTTTTTGTAATAATAAGGCCTGTGACAGGGTCTGACTACACATGACCCTAAAATTCTCATGGTACTCTTTATTATTAATAAGGCTTATTTTTATTTTGTTTCTCTGAGTCGGGTCAGCAGTCTGTTGCACTTTAAAAGTGATACCTTGTACCCTTTTAATGGCACTAAAATCACACTGCTTTTTTTATTGATAACCTCTGGTTTCATTGGGATATTTTTTAAAAGAAAATTAGTCTTGCCCTTAGCTTTTATAAAAGGTGGTTATGGCAAAGCCAAACTTAAAAGGTATTTCCAAAGTATAAGTCATTGAAATCAAGAGAGAAATAATTCCAAAGTTAGTTGCTTTTGTACAAGCCGTTAAGTGCTGTGAGGAATAGATGATGGATGTGTTTTTAGCGTCAGCAAATGCCTCCCCTTTTCCCCTCATGAACAGCCCTGGGTTTGCTTACAGCTTTTTGAGTAGAAAGCAAGAAAAGAAAAGAAGCTGTGGATCTGTGGAGAGGTTAAACAAATGTGATGCAGAGATGCAGAGGCTGAATGATAGGGAGTAAACTCCACGGCTTTATTTTCATAGATGTTCAACGGTGTTAGAGAAAAGGACCCACCTCAATTCAAACAGGCTTCATTTATCTGATTTTTGGTGCTGCTTTGGGGCAGTGCTCTCAGAGGAACCTGTGCCAGCACAGGAACTGCCCCGATCTGTGGGTACTAAAGCAGAAAGTAAAAAAGATGGCAATGGGTGTGTAAAGTTTCTGGAGTTTCTTGCAGAGAACAGGAATATCCGAGAAGTCCTGCCAGGATATCATCCCTTGCTGTGCTGGTTTGCTTACAGCAATGTGCATTGTGCGGTAACACAGGCCCTGTTGTGCAAAGTGCAAAGCTGGTTCCTAAATCCATAACATCTAAAAATTAAAGGCACTTTGCTACATCCAGGCTCAAGTGGTCAACGTGTTGCACAATCAAGTTCAAAACCAGAGGCTCAGTATTACTGAGCTCCAGTACTGCTCTCCTATCACATTGCTGAAGGCTAGGGGTGAGTGAGGTGACTCTGCTAGGAAAGCCATGAAGAGCTCAGGCAAGGAGCATGAGACATGTAAGGTTAAAAGCAGAGCAGAATTTCTTTGGATTTCAGCCCAGATTTCTGCTAAAAATGGCTGGTGCATGTATTGGCAAAACTTTATTCCCAGCCTACATGAATGCCACTGCTGATGATAGGTCAGTCATGCATCTTGTAGAAATGAAACAGTCTTCAGTCAGTAAAATGTAGTTTTCCTCATTTTTTTTCCCCCCACTGGTGAGTATAAATTAAGCTTATAGAACATGCTGCTTCTTAATTTGCACTTGTATTTCAGAAGCCATCATTTACTAAGTCACCAGGAAGTCTTCTGTGAACTGGGTAATTTTGTTGGTGAGATGCTTAGCTTTGCCTTGGATGGCATCTGTGGTTTTGGGGAATTTGGGAATGGATAGCCAACCTTCTCTCATTTAACCTCTGAAAGCTCTAGTAAAATTTGACAGCACCATGTGAGTACAGCTGTTGGTTGAGAGCAAACTTTTAAATCTGTATTTCAATAGTTTTGCTCTTTTCAGGCTTTTAACTGATAATCACAAAGACTGTTTTCTGCTGGAGACCTTCAGCAGCTTCTTCCCTGAGGCCTTCGGTAGGAGGTCAGTTTACTCATAGAAGGAAGTTTTGGTGTAAGAAATTTGAGAGATGGGTCGCATTATCTTGCTGCCAAGAATATTTGATATAAATATATCAGTTTCAAACAGTAGAATTTCTTAAACTCTATGAAACTTGTATTGAATTCTACTTGATGGGCATTCAGATGTTCAGAACTGAGCAGTTTTGATTATATCAATAAAAAAATTGCCTAAGACAAGTGAAATTGAGCTTAAGGACTAAAATGAATATACTGAAGACTCCTCTGGGAGTAAACTCCATGGAGCCAGCTGTCTGCAACCTTCCTATTCCTGGAGATGCCAGAATTCTACACCTAACTCATGGCCAGCCCGTGTTCTTCCAGTGCTGGTAGCACCAGGGGTTATGGCCGAGCCATTGCACTACAAAGGACTTCAGAAACTGTGGGTAGCCAGAAATGTAAGAGGAAGCCCAACACATTGGCCAAGATGCTTTGTGAAGGAGTCATTTGGCAAAACACAGAAGTGGTCTGGGGATTAGGGTCGAGCAGGCAGAGTTCCTCCTTCCCTCAGTTACAACCCTGTGACCCTTCTTGTGCTCCCTGCCCAGCTGGTTGGAGTGGGGCAGCTCCAGCAGGAGCGGTGGAAAATGCTCCTTTAAGGAGAGCTCTGGTGTGCAGGATGTGTGGGAGGTTGGCTGTAGACCTCTCTACTCAAGGGAGATGTGACACCAGGATCTGATGAATCTCTGACCGTGAGGTTCTTGTACCTCCACCCTCCCTGGCCATGATTTGAAAGCAAAGAGAGATGGTCCTGCTCAATTCTTTGGCAGAAAGGCTGTGCCTTTACATCTGGAATGGCTGCAGATGTGGGTCTTGAGTGATAGTCCCCAAAATCCGGATTGAGGCTGGAACTGAGTAAAATTTGTCCTTCCTGTCTGCAATTTGTAGGAAGCAAATTGAGGTTGCTCTGCTCTGTCAGCCCTGGTTTGCAGGGCTCCTTGAGCAGGAAGCTGAGCAGCTTTCCAGCTGTTTTGTATCTCCGATGTGAGGCATTTTTTCCTCCAAGGGGAATTCCAAAGCTTCTCTCTAGGTTCAGGATTTCGTCACAGGGTGCAGAGCGGGGAGGCTGCTTGTTCCAGTAACTGCAGTGTTTGCCTGGATCGGTACTTTTTGAATTTTCCTAGTCTAGTTCTGAGTTGTTTTGACTGGAGAACTATTTTGCTTTAAAGTTCTCTCTTCTATCATCCTTTAAACATACTTGCCTAAGAATATTTTTTTTCCCTATCTTTGGTGTCCATGAAAATGAAAATTGAATCATATGTGATATTCTTAGTGATCCCTTATAGGTGTGTGGTCTGCTTTAAAAGAGTGAACCAAATGCGGGATGAATTTCTTTTCCCATGTACTTCCTAAAATTGCAGAGTTATGGAAGCACTACACCCCTTAACATGAACTCTGAGATGCTGTTTATTGTACTGTAATTTAATCCCACTTTCATCGGCCTTGATTTCTGCTCCTTGTCCTTCACACGTTCTGCATCATCTGGGAAAGGTTATTGGTGAGGGCACATTTTTAACGGCACGAACCTCTGGAGCCATCTCCAATGTCTGAGTGATTTGAGCTTCGTTTAAATAATTGATGAGAAGTGTTAGTCAGAACCTACTGGTGATTCAGACTGCATTATTCAAAGATATTTACTGACAGTTATAGATTGCTCCAAATTTACTTCTCTTTCCAGGCTGCATTAAACTAGGCGCTGCGTGACATATGTGTCTATTTTAAAAAAATAAATCCTTGTTAACATATGTGAAATCTGTGGGCTTAAGTGCTTTATTTAACCAGTTGCAAATAAGCAATAATAATTCATAATATTTTAGCAGGAAAAAATGAGTATGAAATGGTCTCTTTTCAAGTGGAAAATGCTTTTTTCCTCTGTCTTGCGTGTTGTTCAGGAGTGGACTTGAAAACATTGTGTATTTCAGTGACTTTCCTGCAGCTTTTCCTGTCCTGGTAGTTTGGGAATGGTTGGGTGTGAGACTTCCTGGCTGCCTCATTAGCCACCCACCAAAGCATCTTCTCTAATGGCTGCAGCTTTTAATCTCTGACACTTAAGAGCTCTTCTGGCTCCTAACAGCATTTAGGAAAAGAAAGTCTGCTCTAGGAAATTCTCCAGAATTGATTAAGGTGACACTGGGCATCTTGCATAATCTCCTTTCCTTTTTTTTTTTTTTTTCTGAGTAAATATTCCCGATTTCTTTTGTTTCACACTCATAGAGCTGTCTAAAACGCTGGTTGAAAATACAGGAGGGCAGTGGGATTTTCTCAGACTGTTGTCAGGAGTGAAGTGTGACTAAAGCAAGGCCAGTAATACCAGATTTGCCTTTCAGATTCCTGGCTTTGTCAGAATTCCTGCAGGTGCCAGTCCCATGTAATTCCTTCTCTTCCCTGGTTCCTCAGCATGAGGATGAGTGTGCAAGGCAGATGAAGGATTTTGTGTCCACGTGTGTGAGCTTCCACGCCTTCCTTTGGAAACCACCTGTGGGAGCAGTTGGGGAACTTGCTGTCCCTCTTAGTTTCATGTCCCTGTTGGGAAGTACTTTAACATATTATCACTTTCTTTCATCAGGCTCTTTTTGTAAACTGTGTGCACTAAATATTCCACTGAAAATCACCAACTTCTTTTATTCCCAGGATTCACTGATGTTGCAGCTGTGCCTGAGTAATGAGCAGATACTTCTCCCTGACTTCTCCTTTCTATTTTTCCTGCAGGAACTGTGGACATGGGTGGCAAACAGTCCACAAGTGGCGACGTCTCTGTAATCCAGACCCCTGTGACAGAAAGCATCCAGGATGCTTACAAAGCTGGGGACACCAGCAAGGCGCAAGAGTTGATTAGGTTGTCCTGTGAGGAGACTGCACTGCAAGTGGAAAAGGTTGGGTTAGGTTACTGCTCTATCTCAGATTTTATAGGCAAAGATACCAAAATTCCAAGATGCTGCTGTCTTCTGTCATTTTTTCATGGAGAAAATCCATTCAGCTATGTGGGTCCCAGACATGGGTGGTTGAGTGGGGCTCTGCAGAAACATGCCCGGGGACACAGTTTGCCCTTGAAAACACTGATCAGGAAGATGAGACAGGCCACAGGGAACAGTGTCTGTAGGAACAGGAGCTGTGAGGAGGGGTGCTGGTGCTGTGGTCACCAAAACAGGGAAATGCATTTTTCCCTGTAAAAAGGAAGCAGTTTATAGACTTAGCAAAAAATGTATTCCCCCATCAGTGCAAAGATGGTTAATGGCCCCCTGGGAAGATTTTGTTGTTTGTGTGTGGAATTTTGTCACAAACTCTGTGCCAGCTTCTGCACTGCTCTGCCTTCAGAGCCTTCCTTTTGAGCCTGCTCTTTGCACATAGGTGATCTTAGTGTTTTGGGAGGGTCCCTGCATGTCAAGTTCGGTCATATTGGCCATCTCCAAAACAGGTAATACTGCATTTTGCAGCTGAGCTGTGCAAATGCTTTTTCTCTTGGTCCATGAAAAATGGGTTTATACTCACTGTTCTGTGCCTCAGGCACTTATGTGATAAAACCATACAAAAAACAATAATACAAACCCCAACAAATTAATATAATAAATTTATCAACAATGATTACAATAGTCACTAGTGTTTATGACATTCTCAATTAACCAGGGTGACAGTGGGCATGCCTTGGCATGGGCACAAATAAATCCATACAGCTCTAGAAATGCTCTTTCTCTGCCTGCTCCCTTTAACAGAGAGTTTCTTTTGCTGCGTTTCCTTCCCCAGTGTCAGCTTTTAGGCATTGCAGCAGCATATGGAGATCTGCAGGCGGTGAGGTACCTGCTGAAGGAAGCGTTGGTGGTGTTACCAACAGAGCCCAATGATGACAATGCAGCTGTGGTGGCTGCGTATTTTGGGCACAAGGACATCGTGAAAGAGCTGCTGGATTCCCTGCGTGGTAAGCCTTGGCTTGACCCTGCCTGTCCCCAGGCTTTTCAGGAGCTGTGTGCTACAGCTTCAAGCAGGCATTTGGGTTTTTTTTCACATTCCTTGAAAGGGGAGGGACTTAGTCATGGGAGAGTGTGTGGAGGAATCAGATCTCAGCTGTGCTTGAAGGAAAGTTCCCCTGTGGGGGAAAGACACATGTACATAAAAATATTCCATGTTTGCAAATTGGAAGTGGAGGAAGATGCCATTGAGACAGTTCATTCCCACCAGGCCTCACAGCTGGGTAACATCCCAGACCCTAGAGAGAAATTAGGGGATTTTCAGGATACAGCATCATCCCACTGCTGATCCAGCAGTCTCAGTGGTGCTGGCAGTGAGTGGCCTGACTGGTCAGGGACACTTTGGGTGCACAGCTGGCACCCACTTTATCCTCTGCTTGACGTTTTGTTTTGACTTTCAGGGGAATTCCTTCTTTAGAATAATCATTATATTTGACTTAAATTTTATTATAGTAATTATTTCAGGGCAGAGACATTTTTGGACTCAGACAGGATTCCTAAGGCAGCAGGGAGGCGGGGGGCAGAGCATAACTCTGACTCAGGACCAGGAGCTGTGTTTGGGTCCCTGTTGCTCTCTCAGTGTTCTCTGAGCTTGGCAGCTGCTTCTCCCTGGGACTTTCCATGGATTTGGGGTCCAGAGGTCCTGCAGAACATCTGGGACCAACCCTTGACTTCAGACACTGCAGTAACACAAGAGCTAAGCTGGCTTCTGCAATATTTAACCTGAATATAGCTCTAGCTCCTCACTGGGACTAAATAGTTGCCAGTGGCCTCACTGAGAACAGGAATAACCTGCTGAGAAACCTGCTTATTTGGTGTCCTGTTGGAATACTGGTAAGCAAAATAAACGTTCAAGTTTGGGGGATGCAATTAAATGTAGTATTTCCTTCAGCCAGAAAGGAAGCTGAGTAACCTAGTAGCAAAAATGAAATTATATTCCTATAATACACTGAGTAATGAAAAGTGACTTAAGTAGTTTCTGGAAACTTAGCTCAGTTTAGAAGTAACCAAATTCCCTCCAACTCTTGCTTCGGGGGGGTCAGGGGAGGAGCTCTGTACAAACAGCAGCTTTCAGAAAATTTTATGCAGGACTTTCCAGCTGTTTTCTTGGGACGTTACACAGAAGCCAATCACAGGGCTTAGGTATAAATTACATAAATTTGCAATTTGGCTGTTGCACTGCAGTGATTCTCCCTGGAACAGTGAGAACTACTTGTGGCTTACAGCTTAAGTGGAGCCCGTTTTTTGTACCAGGAGGGTGAGGGATTTAGTGGAGTTGTTAAGAATGCAAAGAGCGATGTAATTTCCACATGGATAAGCTGCAGAAAAGCCTTGACATGTAAAACTTGGGCTTGTGTATGTTCCTGTAAGTGTTTCAGAGAGGATGTGAATTTGTAAAGTAAATGGAGGTGGTACAGGGAATCTGGAGAGATTTGAGGACTGCTTATTGTTAGCAGAAGTCTGTCCTGGGCGTTTAGTTACATGCCCAGAATTAGGCACACCTGGAGGAAAGTGGTGTTCTACAGGAAGACATTATTTCAGAAAAAAAGGTAGTTTGAGAATGACTAAAACATCAGCAAATTCATGTAGAAATCAGAACATGGTATTTTAGTTTTTAGCCTTAAATGACATTTGTCTGACTTTACTATGAATTGATAGTAAAGAGTTGACCCGAAATGAAATATTTGAAGGGGAAATGAAAGTTTTTGTGGGAGACTTCAGGTTGCAGCGAAAACAAGCTGAACCAATTCTTTTTTGTTTACTGAAGCATTTATTTTTGTTTTATTCATCCAATAACATGGAAAGTCATCTGGTTTTCCCCATTCTTTGCATCCCCCCTCATGAACTTGGGAGAAGTGGCCAATCTTGGGTGTTTGGATCTAATGTCTGTTGGATCTGGATGCAAAGACAGTCGTGATCATTCCTGGTTAGGATCAGATGTTTATTTATCTCCTGGTGTTTTAGCCGAACTGTTGCTGCCTTATGAACGCTTAGGCCAGGGACAGTCAAAAATTTCACCCACTAGCTGAGTGGGTAAAGAAGAACAGTTAAGCAAAGCTGAAAACTTTGTGCCTGACCAGCTTAGGACCCTTCTCTGACACACTTTTGTGGTGCAACCTGTTTCTTTTGTCCTCAGGAGCTTCACCCTATACCAAACCCCTTTGCACAGCCATTATTTTTGGGTATTCCTTGCACGTCACAGCCTGGTGGCACCGAGTCACATTTTGTATGTTTTTGGTAGGTCCTAATACTTGCCAGCAGCTCCTGAACTGGATGCTGGCCATAGCCTGCCAGCAGGGCCATTTGGACATTGTCAAGCTCCTGATCCGTGCGTACAGTGCTGACCCAGAGAGCTGTGCAGTCCGGAAGAATGAATTCCCCGTCCTCATTCGCCTGCCCCTCTACGCTGCTATAAAGGCAGGTGTGTATTTACATGCTTCCACATTTTGCCCCTTTTCTGCCAGGTCTTCAAAGAATGGGCTGAGCTGTTCACACATAGGATGGTATCCATGGCTTGTCTGGAGTTGGATTTCCAGCAGGATAAATTAAAATAAAATTGGCTCTGAATCTTTCCACTCAGCCAAATTTAAGTCAGGGCCTTGTGAAGTTAGATTACTGTAAATACTGAGAGGCTGAACTTTCCTCTATAAACTCCTAGGGAAAAGACCCTTAAAAACCAGAATCCTTGCAAGTAAAAGCATTATTGTTATGGACACTCTGGCACACATGCTTGATTTAGGCTGAATAATTTACACTTCAAAGCACAGCTGTGTGTACAGTTTAATAAGGCAGGGAAAAAAGAGAAAAAAGAAAGAGCCTGGGCCAGCACTTTTACACAGTGTCTTTGCTGTCTCAGTTTGACCAAACTGAGTCCTGCCCCTGGAGGAAGCAGCCTTTACACAGTTCAGTTTCCTTTTTGCACACCCCCACCGTTTTTTTCAGAAGTGGTTATTTCCCAGGATTTCTGTTCAGCTCCTTGCTGGTTCATTTACATGAGGTGAAGGGAGCAAACAATCTGCTTTTCTCCAAAGGGAATGAAGATGTAGCAGTGTTTTTATTGCGGAATGGAGCTTTCTTTTGTTCCTACATTCTGATGGACAGTCCTGAATCCAGCAAACACCTTCTGAGGAAGTATTTCATTGAGACAACCCCACTACCAGGTAGTGCTCCAGCAAAAACAGTAAGTAACCATTTATCTGCCTGAAGAGGTGTTGTTTTAAAGGGGCATCATGTCAATAATTGATAATTTTCTTTGCATGCCATGTGGCTGCTGTTTGTTCTTCTCAGCTAAGGGCCTTGTGGTTTGCTGCCCTTTTGGAGAACAAGCTGTGCAAGTGGCTTTGATGCTGAATTACAAGGTGTAAAACATCAGGGCTTTGAATGGCATCACTGTGCAAGACACAGCAACACCTTCTGTGGGGCAATTTAAACACCATCGTGTGAACCAGGCTGTGCTGGGGAGACGAAGCACCAACTTTGGGCTCAAAGTCTTCCAGAGAAGAAGCTGGGCTGCTTCTAGCACAGATTTCCTCTGTGCCTCCAGTTTCATCACTTCCTTTATGTTTCTGTTGTGCCCTCGGTTGCAGGGTGATGCCACAAACTCTGTGGTGTCCCCGAGTGTTGGTGTGGCACAGAGCTGAGCATGGGAACCCTTCTGCGTCAGACAGTTCAGGTAAAAATGGGCTTGGGTGGCTTTTTGTTAACAAGGAGCATGAGCAAAGCAATGATCTGCTGAGTATCTTCCGTACTTCAGATCCTCAGCAGTAAAAAAAGTGCTCACACTGGTATTGTTACTGCTTTATAGGGAAGCACACAGTATTTTGTATTATTTATACTGTTCGCCAGCAATTTATTACCAGCCATTTTTAATTTTTTCCCCTCAATCTGTAGTTTAGCCCACACTGAATAGGAGCATCAGATCCCTGAGCTTTCAGTGCTTACAGTTTTCATCAGGTCACAAAAATTTTGCAGTGAAAAGATGTCCCTGATCAATCCAGTTGAGTATCTGTCTGCTCAGCTTGTAGCATTGCAGGCTGTTGGTTTTGCTTTGGTGTTAAGTAAAAATAAGGAGACAGGTTTTAGTAGTTTCACAAACTTCTCCATTCTCTGTTTTTCTGCCAGAACCCTCTCACTGGGTTCCTGTTGATACCCTGAGTGTTAGACCACATAACTGAGCTTGACTTCTTCGGTTTCAATCAGTAGACTTAGAGCCCTCCTTGTGCTACTCTTAATTTTGTTGACAGATAAACAAAAGGAAGCTGAATCTTAGATGCGGATAAGAGTTGATAAAACGTCTTTCAGAAGAAAAAAAAATCAAGCTGGGTAATTCAGCTTGAATAAACTTGGAATAAATGTTTGAATCACAGGGAAGAGGTCTGTTTTCCACGTGAATTTGCTGGCAATATTTAACTTAGCTGCTGTAAAAATGACTCAGCTTTGCTGTTGTCACACCCTGAGCGAAGAAGAAGAGAGCAGTCTTAAAACATCAGCTAATTGCCAGAAGGGCCTGGTTTAAAAAGAAATAAAAAGGAAAAAAGCAGAGAAAAAACACAGAAACTTGACCTTGATTCTCCTAGTAGCTGTTTATTTTTAATATGTTTGCTTATTTAATGCTTTCTCTTTGACTTCATTTTGGCAGACTGGGACAGCTTCAGGAGGATCTGTCCTAGTTTGTCTGCAGAGCTCAGATGTTTGGGAAGTGACACTCACACACCCTGATAACTTTTTAAAATGTGACTTTGTGGCAGCTGCAACGAACAAACTGCCTCGGCGCTTTCTTCTTGTCTCTGAGGGTTCATCCTGAGATGGATTTTGCACTGGGAAGAAGCAAAAGTGGATTGTATGGAGACTGGGATGTGAGTGGCAGCCAGCTGGATGTCAGAAAGTTCTCCCCTTGGACAGGGAGGGCAAACCAAGCACTGATCATTTCAGAGTGAGCCCAGAACTTCAAAAGGGTTTGTCCCTTCTGTGCTATCTCTGAGTGGAAACACTTGAGCACAGCTGAGCTCCAATCGATTTCACAGTAGTGAGTGTAGAGCTATGCATAAAATGTGCTTGAGAGCTGGTTTTGGCTGCCACACCTTCCAGACAGCCTTTGCACGGAGCAGAGCTGCCCTTTCTCAGGCAAGAGGAGTTACATCTCATTTTTCTAATATCTGTTTCTCCTTTTTTTGTTTTTTCCTGGCATAAATTTATACCCACAGCAAACCACAGTTTTGCTAGAGAGGAAGTGGTCCATTTTTACAGGAACAGGTAACAAATGCCAAAGAGAGCCTTTGCAGTGAAGAGGCTGGGCACAGATTCCAAACTTCAATAGATGTAGTCAGCATGGAGGTAAATGTAACTTTCCAGCATGTGCAGTGTGAGGTGTATTTAATTTTTCCATTACAGGCCAGAGAAGAGCTTTGTCTGTTGTATTTTCCGTAGGAAATATTTTACCAATAATTTTATATTCAAGCATACAAATGTATGTGTGTGTGTGGGATCCTCCTCTCATTTCTTTAGCCTGGTAATCTCACTTACATCACCCTCAGCAGAGAGATCTGCAGCAGTCCCCCACAAGATTCAGAGCAGGGTTGTTGATGGAGGGAGCAGATCCCTGTCCTCAGATTATCCCATCTACAGCAGGAGCGAGGTTCTGATTGAGCACGTCACGTCATTTAGGAGAAATGCAAAACAACCTTTTTTAATCACCTTACCAGACAGCCTCAGATTTAAGTAAATATTTTTCATGCTTACAGTTGATCCTTTGCCCAAGAGCAGTGGGGTTTCTTGCTCCTGCACAATTTCCAGTCCTTTACCTCAGTGCATCCCCTGGCATCGCTGCAGTAGATTTCAATTTCGTCTTCAGGGCTTGTACTGAGAAATTCTTGTCTTGGCAGGAGAGGGGAGTCTACAGAGGTTTTCCTTGGCCTTCTGAAGAGCAGTGAGCTGCCTGCAGTCAGGCCTTGCCCTGAGCTAACATCCTCTGAACTCTGTCCCTGGTTTGAGCACAGAGCTCACCACCGGCCGCAAATGGAGAAGGGCTGGGCTGAGCACTGAGCTCTGGGAGTTTGGCATCACAGACCTTTGGCATCAAAGAAACAGCTTTTCTGGGAAAATAGTGGAGATGATTAAGTATGATTTGGGCAGGAAATCCCCTCTCTTTGTGGCACTGCTGTCAGGTTTTCCGTCACTTAATTAACATTTTCACTGCAGAGTCCTGATCCAACCAAACCCCTAAGGTAACTCCACTGACATGAGGTTACTGGTACCAGATGAATTTGGTCCACTGTCCCTAAGTCAGATAAAGGGGCTTGGCTGGTCCTCCAGTTTACAGAGACACTGTCAGTCCTTGTCTCTGGATGGGAAGGAGGACTGAGTGGGAAGGAGAGCACTAATTGCTGGGGTTCAAAAAGCTGCCTTGGATACAGGACACCAACCCCACAGTGCTGATAGCAGGTGCTGGATTTCACAATCTTGTCTGTGGTTTGAGAAGTCATTATCTGCATGTTACAAGTATCTCCTTATCACATTAAATACCCTGAGGCCATGCCTCTGCATTTTTGAGGGAAATGATACACAGCAATCTAAATGCAAAATAGAGATGGGTTATCAGTCTGCAAAGAGGAGCAGCACAGGCACAAGGTGCTGCTTGCACCCCCTTAAAGAAGGCTGCAAGGTTGCATTATTACTGCATTGGTTGGTGTACTCAAGGACAAGTACTTTTTTTCCTAAGCCCAGGGATTTGTGGTATGTGTTACAGGTGAGAAGAGTACAGAAAACTGCATCTTGAATTTAAAACAAGCATTTCTAAGCAGGAAGCTGTTAAATATGCAGACTTGGCAAATCTAGCAGTAAAGCAGAGTATGTTTGGTGTGAGAGTGAAAGCTTTGCAGTGCAGCTCCCATTGGGTACTGTGCATTTTGCAGTAGCAGCAGAGACTCTGCTTAATTTGATTTCTTATTGCTGCTGGCTTGCTGTGTTTTATAGGGGTGCCTTGTGGCATGGCAGTGGATGTAGCTTTAAACAAACAGCTGGTGCTCTCTGCCTTGGTTTCCCCAGGGACACAATGGGCATAATATTTCCATTCATATTTGCAGGGCTGTCCTGAGGCATCACGAGTGAAGGTTTGAAAAGCACAGTGTCTACACTAAGTACAACTACTGTCAATATCTAAAAAGTGCATCTGTTTGTACTTACCCTTTGTTCCATTCTCCTAAACATTTGAACAGTCTGATCTACATGACCAGTTCTGAGTCCCAAATAAGCATTTGACATAGGCCTTTGTTTCCCTTTTCTTTCTCGCCCTTCCCCAAATACATTCCTTTTAATTCTAAATTCGGGGTTAAAAGTCCAAAGAGCTAAATCCTGGGCATTGGAAAGCAAATTAAATTTGCTGTCGAGTCCTTGCTGCCTCCTGGTGGAGAATTAAGGATCATTCCATTGAGGCTGTTTTGGGCTGAATTATGTCAAAACCACCAAGTTTATGGAAACATTTTGGGAATATCATTTTTAAAATGTGCATTTCAGGACAAGGATTGGAATGCAATGAGGTGATCTTGAAAATGAAGCCTTGGGTTGTTTCCTTGCATTGATGATCACTATGTGTTCACATTTTCTTCTGTCCAAACTGGACCCTGAATAAGTGTGGACTGGTGAAGAAGTCCAGGTCCCCTGCTTGAGCTTGCTCATGGTCTTTGGAGTGAGATCATGGAGCAGATACAGCAGGGGCTGCTGATATCCAGGCATGATTTCATCTCTGAGTCAGTTTAATTCCTAGAAGCAGATTGGAAAGTGAGCAAAACGTTTATGGCCTGTGCTCTGCTCTGCCAGATTCCCAGTGGTGTAGCCCAGGCTGAGAGGAACTGGGATTTCACTAATGTGGTTTTCTCTTCTCTCTTTGACACGTGCAGGCTTTGTGTGTGAACTGGTCAAACCTCAAACTGCCCTGGGTGGATCTAGACTGGCTGATCGATATCTCCTGTCAGATAACTGAGCTTGATCTCTCTGCCAACTGCTTGGTGTCCCTTCCATCCGTGATCCCATGGGGCCTGATAAACCTCCGGAAGCTCAGCCTGGCTGACAATCAGCTGACGGAGCTACCCAGTGTGCAGTCCTCTGATGAGATCATTTGTACAAGGTGCGTGCACCGCACAAAGCTGGGCCTGCAGGGAGAGCAGGCTCAAACCAGTCCCTGGGCTTGAGGGAGGCTGTGTAAGGGGAGCACGTTGCAGGAGCTTCTTGGTCTGTTTTCTGTCTGCTGCAAGGTTTAACTTAGGATTTGCCCCTCTGCGTTCTCAGTGTTTCCAAGTTTGTTGTCAGGACAGTTGTGGGGACTTTTATTCCTGTGTGTTGCCTCTGCTTTTCTCCAGCTCTGATGAGCCCCATTCCTCTAAGCTGGCTCAGAGTGACATTTACTGGCTGATACCAATGATTTGATCTGCTCTCTATCCAGACCACCTCTCTCTGCTCCCTGGAAGGGTTAATTTTCTAATTAGGGTTTTATGCTTTGCCTTGTGAGGCGCATTTCAGCTGCTTTCATTCAGAACTAAAGCTGTCCTGGTAAAACAGATGTCTGTGGCAACAGGAGGCTTTGCTAGTGTTCTACTGACGCCTGACTGAGATTGTGCTGTACTCACAGGTTACTTGAGGTCGACGTATCCAGCAACAGGCTGTCCACTCTTCCTACTGGATTCCTACATCTTAAAAACCTTAAAAAACTCATCGCTTCCAAGAACTATATGGAGAAGTTATTTGACGAGGAAAACAGTACGTACAGTCCAGTGTTTGGCTTACATTTCAAGGCCGAGCTGTAGGGAAGAACCCAGAAATGTTAAAATAATGACTTAATTGGCTTAAAAGCTTTCATGCTTATACCAAGTCCACAATGTTTCGTGTTTTCTAGCAACTAATTGGATTGGTTTAAGGAAGCTGCAGGAGTTTGATGTCTCTGACAACAGGTTGGTGGAACTTCCAACGGTTTTTCTATACTGCTTCAAGTCCCTAAACATACTGAATGTTTCCAGAAATCAGCTGAAAGTGTTTCCAGATCCCTGGGCCTGCCCCCTGGTAAGTTGAACTGCTCTGGCGAAGTCAGAGGCTGAAAAAGCTGTTGAAACAATGCAAAAAAATTGACTGTGATGCTTAAAAAGCTGTCAGATGCTTAAAAGGCTGTTGTGTTTCTGTAGGAGTGCCCCTGCCAAATTTGGTTTGTGGATTTCGGATCCATTCTTTCTGAGGTTCCACCCTGTTCTCGCCATGTTGATGGCATTGGTGGAAAAGCTTTAGAAATATGTCTTACATGGATGTATTAATTTTCTTTATAGTTCCTCTGAGCAGAAGTATTGTTAGGATCATTTTACAAAACACCCAACTTTTCCCAGAGTTATCTTTGCCCAAACCCATGGCTAACTGGGACATGATCTGTATCTACCCAGCACTGTGACTTTATTCCTCATTTTTACGGGGACAGCAGGGGAACAGTATCCTTTGGAGAAGTGTTTGTGTATGGTTGAAAAGCAAATGGGGGTGGGTGATTTTCAAAATAATCTTTGGAATACATTTTGCCCACCAAGGAATTTGACCAGCAATTGAGTGCATCTCCTTAGCAAGCTCTGTGTCTGCATGCCCAGTAATTTATCTAGACCAAGATATCTAAAGAGACCACCTATAACTAATTTGTTAAAGCTTTTGACATGTGACAGTGATCTACCACATTATTTGAAGAGATGATTACTACTCTGTAAGTGTGGGGGTTTTTATGTTTTCCAGAAATGTTGTAAGGCATCTAGAAATGCACTGGAATTCCTACCTGATGCATTGACTGTTTTCTGGAAAAATCACCTGAGAGAAGTGGATTTTTCTGAGAACTTACTAAAAGAAGTTCCAGCAGGACTCTTCCAGCTTGAAGTAAGTGTCATTTCTTCATAGTTCTCACGTTATTTTTCCCAGTACTGACTCAGACCTTGAACTGGCTGCCCTGTTAAGGTAGGAGCCTGTGTGCTGGTTTGAACTGGTACAATTGCACTGAGCCCCTGAGCAGGCTGTCACCCCCTGAATCACCACATTCAGGCCCTCATCCAGTGAGATACGATATCTCGTTTCTGACACAGGTCTTCTGAGAACTCTCTGGCTGGCTGTGGTTTGCAGAATTTGGGAGCACAGTTTGGAAGACAAGCCCTGCATTGTAGCGTCACGCTCCAGCCATTGAAATATTGATGTACTCAAGTGCACTCACAAATAGTTGTGCTTTTTCTCAAAAAAACACACACCAGTGTTGTGTAACTATGAGTTAGTCTTTCTGTTCTGAAAATAGCATATCTGAATGCCCTAAACAGTGCTGCTTGGGACCTCTGTAATCTTAAAGGTTGTAGATTGAATAATTCTTTCCTGTGGACACCACAGATCCATGGTTTTATGTCAAAATTCTTCAGAATTTCTGCTTTCACATGGTGTTGGCATGAAACCAAGCAGAACTTGGGGTTTCCTCCAACTTCCCTGCAAGATTGTGAAACTCAGGGTCGTGGAGAGAGAAACAGAGGTGAATCTGTGCAGAAGTTCCATGCTTTTCCCTGCTGGCCTCTGCAGGAAGGATGCAGAAGTGATGGTTCATATCCATGTCCAGTCCTGATCTCAGGATCTGCTGCAAAGGTGCCTTTTATTCCTGCTGTAACAAGAGAGTTGAACTCCCTCAGCTCTTTCCAGTGATCCATGCACATTTGGCTTTGCTCTCTGATGGCTGTTTGTTTCCAACTGGCATTTCTCCTGAAACAGAATGAATCCTATGGACTATTGTCTCCGAAACTTGGTTTTTCTGAATGCATTGAGAATGATCCCAGGGGGTGGGAGCCACCATGACGGATATTAAACACTAGGTGGTGCTTCCAGGGCACAATTCTTGGGTGCTGCTGCTCAGAGGTTGCTGAGGGGTGCAAAGGCACCAGTATGGGGGAGACTTCAGTGCAATCTTTGCTGATGCATTCAAAGTTAGTGAGCCTTGGCTGCCCTAAATAGTGTCAGTTCTGATCCATATTTCTTCAGCATTATATTAATAAAAGAAATAAATATCAAGCATTTTCAGTGCCCTGAGGGCCAGAGTGTGCTGAGCAAACAGAAGGTGAAACCCCATGCCTAGAGGAGCCTGGTTGCTGAGTTTGTGTTGGTGAACAGGGCCGTGCTCATGCTCCAGCCCTCTCCAGAAGCAGATGTGGGAAGGGGGAGAAATGGGCAGTAACGTGTTCCTACAGATAATGTATCATTTTTATGTAGGAACAGCAATGAACTGTCTCCTCCCTGGGAAAAGCAGGCAGCAGAGGAGGCTTGTGACTTGAAAGCACATCTCGTGGGACAGTCATTTATCACTGCAGTTGCAGTGTAGTTCATCACTGGCCTTTGCATGTTTCACAAGGAATCTCAAGACTGGGACCAGCTCAGTCCTTAAGTCCTTAATACCATGTATACTCCAGAAATGTGGTGTTAAGAGAAACAGAAACCTCCTCAGCTTTCCTGGCTCTTGGCTTCTAAAGAAACCAACCAAGCCATGTCTTAGTTCTCTAGACTAGTTTGCCTCTCCATAGTTTGCTTCTCCTGAAGACACCTGGCCCGCTCTGGGTGGGAAAGTTCGGGTAAGACTCTGGTCAGCTTTTCCACTTCACAAGCTGGCCGAGGCACCTTAACCTGGATGCTGCAGTCCCTTCCCCCAGATGCCATCTCACACCCTTTTGCATGCTGTGGCAGCAGGTTTGAAGGAAGTTTGTCTGCCTCTGCCGTTGTGTCCCTTCTGGAGGCCCCCATTCTCACCCTGAAAGGCAGTAAAAAAGGAGGAATTAGAGAGAAGAGGCAGTGTAAAAGGACTAGAGATCTCCAGAATTTCAGTCATGAAGAACCACAGCCAGCTGACAGTCACTAATTCACCCGCAGGCACAGAAGCATTGGAGAGAAGCTCCCCAGGTTCTCAGCTCCCTGGAGGGTGGCCTTGGTCAGCGTTTGGGAGTAATACAGACACAGTGACTGAAAATGAACGCCCCGGTTAGACCCCACGGAACACAGTTTGCGCTAATTCTGGCACGTGCAGCCTCCCTCTCCTCCCCCCCCCGCCCAGGGCTGTTTTGGGGAGAAGTCTGAGGCATTGTCCTTGCACAGCCTCATGCTGACACTTGGAGAGAGCCCCACACGAGGAGCCAAGGGCAGGCTGGGCCCTCCTTCCAGGGGAACATGAATGATGGTGAAAGCCTTGGCTGTCAGGATTCAGCTTTCCAGCCCTTTCCTCCGGTGGCTCGCTCTGGCCGCAGTTTTGTATTCCCTTCACCTTCCCCAAGTCCCAGCAAAGCCCAGTGCTGCCGCTCTCCATCACTAGAGGGAGCGTTTTGCACGATGATGCCATTCCAGCAACTGCTGGTTGTCCATCGCTTATGTCACATAGACACCTCATATTTTTCCAATCTAAAAAAAGGGGAGGAAGGCCAACAGACTGGCTGCGTGAGACACTGTTAATCCTGCTCGATGAAAAGGGACATAAACCTTTTATATTATGTGGAGCACATAAAACATTTAACGTACTTGACGCTGAAGTCTCTGCTGGTAAAACATGATTTCCATGGGGTATAATTCATTGATATTGCTGTACTTCTGGCAGTAGATAATTCAGCTGACATTCTGCTTATCTCAGTTTTTCATGGAGGGGGACTTGCTGAATAAACCTGGTTGGAAACTCTGCAGACAACACTGCTTTTCAGTGGAAAATTGGATTTTCAGCCAAATGAAAATGATCGTTTGAGCCTCAACATTATTAAGGGCAGATGGAAGAGCATAAACTTTACAAATCTGAATGGGAACTGCATTTTTTTCTTTTATATTTCAGTTAAATTTAAAGGAGATCTTATGTTTAGCTTGGTATTTCCAGCTGAGTCCTATCTGTGTGGTGTTAACTGTATGGTATCAATCAGCTTCACTTGTTTGTAAAATTCCTGTCTCTGGTGGGAGGGGGAGAAAAAAAGGAGATGTGTAACTTGTATAAATCTTGGAAAGTGAATATAAATCCTGTCCATTTTAATAGAGATGTCATTAAAAAAGCAATCAAAACTTTTCCTTGTGTGAAGAAGTTCATATTTTGCACATTGATTTTGTGCATGTACAGCAGGTGTAAATCCAATCTGACACCAGCTTAGACAAACACACACACACACACACACACACATATATTTAATCCATACGTGGCATCCTGTGTTGGTAAATCAGACTGTTCTTTTCCATTTGGAAAGGTTTCCTCACTAAAAAGTAAAATGTCCTCTTGCATGGGCTGTTTCCAACTGCATGTGTCAGCAAGTGGAGCAATAATCTCCCCGGAGTGAGTGGTGCTGCTCCGTGCAGAACTTGCTGGGGACAGGGAGGAAATGTTTGCATGCTGGGCAGCACGGACAGGATGTTCTGATGAATAAGATGTACTTTCTTCGTGTTTCTGTTATTTAATAGCCACGCTAAAAAAGCTCTTTCTGTGTGTTTGGTGCTCTCTAACTCCAGGCTATTCCTCTCCTAGGCTTTGGTGTCCCTGAAGCTGCTGGGAAATCAGTTAGTTACGTTGCCTTCGCAGGATAAGTGGAATTGCAAACAACTTAAGTCGCTGGATCTTTCAAAAAACCAGCTTGGGAAGTAAGTGTTTCTTTCAAGTTTTGGCCAAGAAAACAAAAGCTGAAGAAATAATAGCAAACCCAATCCCTCGTGTAACACAAAGGGTGTCAGGAGAGAATTAATCACCTGCATAGAAGGCATTGATACCCACATACCGTGTCCCCAAGTATATTGTGTGTCTGTGACAGTGATGAATTATCCTTTGCTGATTCTGTGGGCATTTAGCACACTGTATCATTTATTAAGTGGATAGATTATTGATAATGGCAGTTTAATTTCGAGCATGTAGGAATTTCTTCAGCCCAGTGTGTGGTTCATCACTACAATTACAAGTTTGTGGGGAGCATATCTTAACTATAAACCATCTGGCTGGACTGCAGTTATTAGTGAGTGTGGGAGTATTGTTTTGGAAAAAATGAAAAGTTTTTGTTTTTTAAATGGAAGTATAACCAGCTGCAAGTTCATAGAGAAGATTTCCAACCTAAAGGGTTCTATGATTCTAAGACTGATGTTAATAAGGTCATCCAATGAAAGAGTGATGTTCTTCTGTTTAGAAATTCCAATAGGGATGTTTAACATAGAGAGTTAAAGGTCCTTTATCATCTCTGGAACTGCACTGAAATGTGTCATGCTGATATCTTCTCATTTGGGTGCCTGTCCAGCACAGTTTTTGGAGTCCTTAGGAGTTTGTGTGTCAGCTGCAAAAGACAAATCACCACTTTTTGAATGTCCCAGTGCATTTCCAGAGTCATGCTGGTGGGTCATCTCGTCCGAGACTCCCTGGGGAGGGTGGGCAGTGGCAGCAGGTCAGTTCTCCAGTGCTTCTCGTGAAGCTCCCTCAATTTGCTGTTTGACAACCACTTAACCCTGACACCCATAAAGCCGGGGGTCAAGTGCTCCCTCCCGGGGAGCTGGGAGCGCTGCCTTGAGGAGCTCTGTTGATTTGCCAGGAGAAAACCACTGGGCTGGACAAGTGTTGGTGGAGTCTGATTGCACAGCGGGATTCAATCCCATCTCTCCAGAACAGGTGGGATCCTGTGAGAGCTGTGAGCGGGGCCAGGCTCTGCCCCGTGTAGCTCAGTATCTTTCCAAGATCTTTTCCCCACACGTCCCTGTTTTGTTTGGCCCACAGGAGCGATGAGGGATTTAAAACGAAGCGGATCCCCTTTTTCACCACCAAGAACAGGGTGCGTGGTGGCCCGGAGGCAGGTAAGGCACACAGCGAGTGCTGGAAATGCCAGGTGAGCTGGGAAGCAGCAGGAATCTGCAGTTTGGCTGGAGGGAAAGCAGAGTAAATTCCTCTGCAATTTAAAGTGCAACTGCATTTCATTAAGAGGAAATATGTTTAGATAAAATGTTTCTAAAGAAACGATGCAGCTGGTTGGTACCACCAATATACAAAGATGGAAAAGGAGTCAAACCTGTTTCTTTTGCTCTTTCATGAAGGTTATGCCTTTTAGCAAGAGTACTAGGTGATATGTTGAAGGGAAATTAACCCATAATTATCCATGTGGCTTTTAGGATTGTTTCTGTTGCTGACTTTGTAAATGGCACATTTTCCCCTGCCTGTGATTTGCACCCTCAGTTTGGGGCAGAGATGATGAGATGCACGTGAAATCCCAGAGAGAACAAAGGGATATCTGAAGATACTGCACTGCTTCCTGCTCTCTGTGGGATTCATCTGCATTTCTTTTGTTTGTTGTTTTATTTTAAAGCACTTGGGGAGTTTTCTCATTCTGGCTGCATGCAGAATGCCTGGCTCTAAACATTCCTTGCCAGTCACGGAGTGGGATAGAGCTGGCGTCGTCCTGACGCACATCCGAGCAGCCCTTGACTGCTCGTGGGAGGAAGAGGCCCTCCTGCAGCAAATCCTTCCCTCAGTTCCCCTGAAAATTGTGCCTGAGGTGCAATTGATAAATGAACCATCTACAGCCATAGCTTTAGGTTAGGGCTGGAGATTCTCACCTTCAGTCAGCAACTCTGAAAGGCAGAGGCTCTACCTGGACCTCCAGGCAAGGCTGATCCTGCCTCATTTTCCTGTCCATGGAAGTAGAGGTTGCTGTGCTGAGTAGGGTGTGTGTGCCCCCCGAGGGGGAGAAGAGGCTGGCCTGTGCTGTTTCACAAGCAGGAAATGGAAATAGAAATGCTGTGACATTGTTGGACTAGGGAACAACTGGAAAAGGAGTCTGAACCTTGTGAATCTGTGGAGTCTGGCACATCCTCAGAGCTTTGCTGTGAAGTGCTACAGCAGCATTTCCCAAACGGGAGAGAAGGGCAGGAGCCAGCAGGCAAAGGCGGCTAAAACCAGCTCTAAAAGGGAATTGCTGTCCTAATGGAAATCTCTGCATGCTGCAAGCCCAGCATAACCCTGTGCAGAAAGCAGGAGACGATGGGCTCTGCACCAGTAACATTTGAACAGCGGTGGCACATTACACCGTGGTGCAACCTGGAGCTGCCTCAGGTGGCCTAAGGTAGCCGGGGGGCACAGAGTAGCCCACCTGGCTGGTGCCACGGTTGAGCAGCCACAGAGACAGAGCAAAGCCAGCTCATCCTTTTCTTTCTGTTCCTCTGCCAAGTATAGCTTGGTGAGACGAGAGGATGTGGCCAAGAATTTAAACATCAAGAGAAAACAGAAGCTGGAGTACATCAGCTGCTCACAGAAGTCTCCTGGTGAGGTGGGGGTGGACAGGTTTTCATATGATTTACCAACAAAGCTGTTTACTTAAGTCTAGATTATTTAAAGAGAATAATTTATGGATGCTCACTATACTTGATTGATAAGTCTCAGAATAACTCCTTGCACATGCGTGTGGTGTTGGTAGCGTTTATTCATCCAAAAATATATTTTCAAGATGGGATTTGTTTTAATTTTTCTACAGTTCTTTAAAAGAAAATTTGAGCTGAAGCCATAAAAATCATAAATAACTCATGAATAAATAATTACAATTCATAAACACCTCGAGCTTGCTTCCAATATATTGCACTCCTTTCCACCTGGGACTCTTTGGTGAATTCAGAGTATTGCTGCTATTTTAGGTGTTTGCTCCTACGTGTCCAAGAGGGACTAAATCTGTCTGTGCCTAGGTACCTACTGAAGAGCAACAATGCAAAGTTTAAGTCCAGCAATGAGCCAGAAAGGAAGTGAATTGCATCCATGAATAAGCCTGCTGTTCTCCTAAAATAATCCCAAAGATGATTTTTTGATTTGAAAACTCAAAGGCAGACTGTGACACTGCCCACACGAGACAGTCCTGTCACGTATATGAAACACCCTGCAGACAGTGAGGCTCTATCTTACTCCTTTTCTGATCACAGCTCAGGCTGGAAGTGCTGTTAATATTAGAACTGGGGAGTTTTCTCCTGAGAAAACCTCTTCCATTTTCCTTTCTTTCTTTTCCTCTTTTTGGCTAAGTTTAGTTACAGTTCCTCAAGTCTTCTCTGTAAGGGGAGATCTTGGTGGAAGTGGAACTGCCCCATCCCTGAGGAAGGGAGAGTCTTGCATCTCAGGAAGTTGCTTTGATTGACCATGGAGGCAGCAGATGGTGCTGGTTGTACTTTCCTAATCAGACTCAAAATCTCCCTGATTTTCCTTCATTTCCTTCATTACCAGGATGCTCCTTGGTAGATAAATGTGACCTCCTTAATACAGCAACACAATCCATGGCAGCTTTTTGTGCTGCCATCCCAGGAGTCGTCTGTGGAGTGAAATGATGTTCTTTGGAACCTGCTGAGTTTCCCTTTGTTTGAACCTCTCCAGCAGCAGCAACTCAGCCATGCAGTTGATGCTGTTATTGCTTGGGTTGCTCCCAAGATACGCAAGATGCTCCTCAGGCACGGAGGAAGTGCCCTGAGTCCTTCTGTCTAAAACAGAACAGAGGACCAAGCACCAGCATGTTTTAGAGACAGCATAGATCAGTCTGTCAGCTGCAGTTTGGGTTTCCTTGTCTGTTGTTATTGACTTTGATGCACCATGAATTACTGCAGGATGCAACGTGGTGGTCTGAACATAAATTCTGACTGGCTTCTGGCTTTTCTCAGGCAATATGGAAAAAACATGTTGAGAACCAGTTGTGCCCTGGGTGTGCCCTTTCAGTGCCATGTTAAGAACCAGTTGTGCCCATGAGATGCTCTCTTAGTGCCAGCTGTTAGGCTGCAATATAGGGGCAGTTCACAAGATATTATCATGTATTCAACAGCAAGAGATAAGGTGCCACTCATCCCCTGATGTTTAGTTGTTTTGGCAGGCTTGGAGTTCCTCCCTCAGCACCCCGTAAGTCCTGGACACTGTTACCTTCCAACTCTGTGATTTTAGGACACTGAGATGTGAACATTGATGTTTGATTGTCGCTGAAGGCCATTTGCTTTTCTGCTCTTGCTTGGTGGTGGTGCCTGCCAATGGACATGACCTCATGTCCTGCCTGCAAAGTCCAGGTGAAACTCTTGGTTCAGAGCCTTGATGCCTGTTTTGTTGGTTTGTTTTTTTAAAGGTGCAATTTGTTTCCTCTCGTTCCAGGTCCTTTTTTGGAGTTTCCCGCATTTCTGAGCGATTCTCTGGAGGTTCTTTATCTGAACGACAATCAGCTGGACTCTGTCCCGCAGTCCGTTTGCCTCCTGAAAGGTTTAACAGAGCTTTATTTAGGAAAGTAAGTCCATGTCCTGGAAAAGCTTTGCAGTGTTATTTCCATGTTGTTTTAGTGACCAGTCTTCTGTGGAGCCCCACCCCAGATGTCCAGTGCTTTTAAAGTCATAAAGATGGAAACAGTCAGCCACTTGTTAGAACTGTGCCCGTGGTTTGCTTTAGATAAGGAGGGGGCTGGTCTTTTGAGTTAGGGAAGATGATCTACTGCTTTGAACACAGGCCTGGGAATCTAATGTGCCTCTAGTTCATTCTGGCTTTTTGCTGTCACTTTCTGTAGTGTTACATTCAATAGCTCATCATTTTTGCCTTTATTTCCTCAACTATCCAGCAAAGATGATTACATTTGTCTGCCTCAGAGGATAAATTGAGGTTATACATCACTTTTAGGATGGAAACTGCTATTAAAGTGCTGAGTAGTCTTATTAAAATGTTAATGGAAGATTTCTGCAAGGATAGAATAGCGTAATCTGAGAGTCCGTGAGAGCAGCTACTTACACACAAAGCCTGGTTGTTGGTAGATTTATTTGTTTTTGTACAGTAACCCTGGTATCCGAGAGCTTCCTCCAGAACTTGGACAGCTGGCTAATCTCTGGCAGCTGGATATCGAGGAACTAAATATCAGTAACGTTCCTGCAGAGATCAGAAAAGAGGGTAAGGCTGATGCTGTGTATTCTTTATTAAATTGAATGAACATACAATAAAATGTCTTCCTTTCAATGGTCAAGAGCAGGAGCAGACAGTGTGTGCTCGAGCCCTCATTGGGTTTAACTGGAATTGCACAGGGAGACCTCCTACTTGTATTTACAAATTTGATAATTAGTGCTAAACTCTGACTGTATGATCAATTTAAGACAGATCACAGTTTTAAATGATGATTTATAAATGCAGTATTGCAATTGTAGTATGCATAAATTCTGTGGCTTGCTTCCTGAATGTGTATATTTTAGGATATTTAGATGGTCTCTCTAAAGACTGAAATGTTCAGGGTCAGCAGTCACAGTCCCATTGAAGCGACTTTATTATGAGCTGCTAGGTTTTTGGATCTATTACAATTCTGTCTTCTTTTCTTTGTGCTTTTTAATCAGAAAATCCAGTGGGAACAAAGTTACTAGGAATTATTCCTGCTCCGGCAGTATACTGTTGAAGCCTCAATCTAACTTTAACTGGAAACATAAAAGTAGAAGGAAAAACCGAGTATTTTCCAATACTAAATTAGTATTTTATGTTTCCTTTCAGCTTCTGAAGCATAGAGCCCAAGCATTTGTTTCTCCTTACAGTGCTCCATTGTGGAGCCTCAGAGCAGTGACCTTTTCCTGGGGTCTCTGTCTCAGGTTTGTCTGCTGGAGGTTTCTTTGTTTATTCTCCGGGTTGTCTCAGCCCACAGCGAAACTGCAGGGGAAGCATGAATTCAGCTGATGTGTCTGCAGCAGTGGGTTTTGTGCTGTCCCTGAGAGTGTTTGTGGCTGCAGTCCCCAGCTCCAGCCCGTTCTCTCCCCCGCAGGCCCCAAGACAGTGCTGGCGTATTTACGAGCGCAGCTGCGGCGGGCAGAGAAGTGCAAGCTGATGAAGATGATCATCATCGGCCCTCCCCGGCAGGGCAAGTCCACGCTGGTGGAGATCCTGCAGACAGGGAAGGTGCCCCAGATGATGCACAGCGATGCCACCATCCGGACAACAAAATGGGAGCTCCCCAAGCCCGTGGGGCACAAGGCAAAGGTGAAAAGCGGTCGGAAATCCTCAGCCTCAGTAGGATGTTGGAGCCCTGCAGGGTCCATTTGGATTGAAATTGTCCTTTTACAAAGAGTAGTTTCCATTACCTCACAAGTGATGTGGTTTTAGACCCATTGCAATTCTGTTTCATTTTCAGTTGGTACTAGAGGACAGTTCTGTTTTCCTGACTGTGTTCTAAGGAGAGATCTGTGTGGCTGCTAAAATTCTGTCTCTTCCACCTTGAGTGAACACTAATTTTGAGAGAATGCTTTAAATCAGCTTCTCTACAGCAGATTGTCCTTTCATTTGGGACATCAGTACCTAAAGCTGGACTTCCTTGATATCAGAACTGTCCTAGGTGGGAAATGTGGGTGGAACATGGGATGCCTGACCTCTGGTGTGATCCAGGGATATGTAAGGCATATCTTAAACATCCAAATCTCAGATGGCTCATTCATGGAGTGTGTCATACTGAACTCATTTGGAGAGCACGGATTTAATCCAAGCATTTGGAGGTGGCTCTGTCCACTGCCTGCAGAGTAGTTCAGGGATTAGAGGGTGCAGAATTGGTCCTGAGGTCTTGTCAGAGCTGAGGGAATGCACACTCACAGCTCTTCCTTCCCAGATGAGAGCCATGACCACCAGACTGTTTTGGAAGGGAGAAAGGAGCCTGCTGAGTTCAGCTGTTCTACAGCAAAGAGTGCCAGGCCAGAGACAGAAAGAAAACAGCAACACAGACTGACTCCTTGAAGGGAAGACTGGTGGGAGAAGGGATTTGTGCACTTTGTGTTGAAGAGCAGTTGAACAAAATAAAAGTGTAGACAGCACCAGAGACCTGGAGTGGGATCAAGACGCTGAACGGGCTTTTATCCCTATCTCAGAGTCTGTCTGTCCACACACACACTCGCAGCTGAAGGTCTTTTGGATGAACAAAGCAGTCCTTGTGCTGGTTAGGGCTTGGTTTCAACAATATGGAAGTTCTTCCAGCTGTTTTTGGGAGACTTCACACGGATTGCAGAGGATCGGAGCCCTGCTGAGATACTGGGCTCCTGGCTGAACTCTCATAGGGTAACTTTAATGTGGGATCAGTCAGTACCTGGCCCCAGACCCCTAAACAGAGCCTGCTGGGTGTTATGTGATGCTCTGAGGATGGTGGCTGAAGCAGGGTTTGGTTTTGTGCTCAGTCTCAGGGTTTTTGACTCTCCAGGGCCTAGTGAATTAGGGACAGAGCTTCCCAGGTATGCAGGTAGTTCCTGCTGCAGCTGGGAGCCTGAATGCCATTTAAGCAGAGAGCCAGGCTCCCTCTTAGTGCTGTCATGGGTTTGCACAGAGCAATGGATGCAGGGATACTGGGAAGAGAGCCAGAGCTGGAGAGGCCTCCATTTAAGCATTCCCCCAGAAATCAGTGAGTCTGATTCACAGCAACTGTGATTCTGGCCCATCTCTGGCGTGGCACAGACGTCAGAAGCCTGGGAGCAACATGTAGGAGGTGTTTATGAAAGGCCTGAGAAGCTTCCCATCTCCTGAGCATCTCTCTTCTGCTTGGCTCAGCTCAGTGTGAGCTCAGTGGAAGTGATTTCAGCAGGGGTTTCCTGTTCCCCACAGCAGTGGCAGATAAGGAGCTTCAATGGTCCTGTCGAGCGTGGCACGGACAAGGATGAAACAGTTTCTATTCCAGATGCAGTCAAATACAGGGCTCAGAATGAGACCCTTGTTTGTACTGGAGAATCCACAGCATTAACTGGAGTTTTACCAGCATCAAGGGCACCTCTATCGTTTTAGCAGCAAGTAATTAGTCTTGATTTCCTGTGGGGAAGTGGTAGCCATGCTTAACAATTGCTTGTTGATTTATCTTTCCTGGAGGCACAATTAGGACATTGAACCCCTTCTTGTGTCATACATTATGCAGGCTTAGGTTTATACTTCAGCTATTATCTCCCAGTGATTTACTGCCACGGTTTGATTTGAACACTTCTCTTTGTCTAAGTAGGTTGATTCAGTGGAGTTCAATGTCTGGGATATCGGAGGCCCAGCGAGCATGTCTACAGTCAATCAGTGTTTCTTCACAGACAAAGCATTGTACATAGTGGTCTGGAACTTGGCACTGGGGGAAGAAGCTGTGGCAAACTTACAGTTCTGGTTGCTGAACATTGAGGTAAGAAGTCACTGGTGGGCTCTGGGATATCTATTTATCAAGTAGTAGCTCAGCACGCAGATATGTGATATTGCAGATTCTTTTTGCTCTCCTTTAAAAAGCTCCCCAAGCTATGAATTTTGCACAGCATTTGGAATTCATTTTCCATTACGCTGTAGGCGTATCGCTATATTTAATGGTTTAAATTTATCATTTGCTTTGTTCTCCCTCACACACAGCAGAGAATGAAACAAAAGCTGATTTATAAACCCTTGCTAAGTAAGGCTGAACATACTTATTTTGGAATTAGTGTTTGACCACACTGTGCTCCAAGGGGGGTTTGAAGCATTTTCTTTCTTGTGTGGGTTAGACACACATTAGTCTTGAGGTTATATTTTTAACACTTTAGATTCAGGTAAGCTAGAGAGTATTTCCAAAACAGCTCTCATTTAGACTCCGAGCTGCAGCGAATTCATTGCCATGGATTGATTTTTGTAATACCATGTTCGTAATTGTTTGTAACTGTTTAGTATTTGATAATTGTCTTAACGTTAAATGCACAAAAACGGTGCCTCTCAAAAAACAAACATCTTGTCTATATCAAAATAGTAATGGTCAGCAGCTATCAAAAAGCCAAAGTAGGTAACAAAGCTGAAAGGAAAATTATTAGATTTCAAAAATGTATGATGTGTCCTTAATACATCCCAGCAAGCACATAGTAGCATCAGGAAAAATACAGAGAAATATGATCATGATAGTTAAAAGTAGGGAAAAATGAAGAGGGCTGTATGTAGACGTGATGGGGAAAGGAGGAAAACACAAGAGAGTCTTTGTTCATGATCTTTTACAATAGAATTGGGAGAGAACAAATGAAATTGTAGCTTTGAAGCAAACAATGGGAAGTATCTTAAACACACTGGATGGTTAACCTGTGGAATTTACTGGAAATACAGTGTGCTGGGGGTACCAGAAATTGGAAGGACAGACTGGTGAATGAAAACTCCATCAGGTGCTGTTAATTCCGAGATACTCCCTCGTGCTGAGGAAGTCAGTGAGCTGCAGGCTGCTGGGTACTGGGAGAAAACACCAGGGAACATCTCTCCATGCTACCCTGTGCCTGTGCTCTCCGTGAGCCTCCAGGCAGCAGCATACTGGGCTAGGGAGCCCTTTGGTGTGGATTGGAGCAGCCACCACTCCTGGGTCTGCCTGGGGTTATTTGGTGTGTCACTCAGGTTGGGAGATTTCAGTGGGCATCCTAAGAGGGAAATGGATTGCCTGCAAAGAAGGATGTATTTCTGCCTCTGAATATTCTTCTGTGGTCAAAGTCATTTGGATGGGTAAATGATCCCTGCTCAAGCCTGTGCAATTTGGCAGCATGTTCCCTGAGATCTGGATACGTTCCAGGGTCATAATACAGTCATGGAAGGGTTGGAAGAAACCACGAGATCACCTAATCCATTCCTTTGCTCTGATTCAGGATTAAGTAGATTTAGACTTTTCTAGAAGTTTATCTCACCTCTCCATATACCTCCAGTGAAAAAGTTTGTGTGACTTCCCCAGGTGTCCATTTCAGACTGTAACTAGCCTTTTTCAAGATATCAGATCTTCTGGCTGCAGGTTAACTTAACTTTGTCTGGGCAGACATGTTTCCCTTCATTTCACTAACTCACAGCAACTCCCTTTATGTTAAACCCTGATGTAAAAACCCAAAGTGACAGTTTCCTGCTCTGCAGTAGCAGCAGATGATTAAGCCATGCTCTGCAGAACTTCTGTCATACCCAGATCACTTGTAGCTGTTGTCAAGCTGCCATGACAGGTTGCCTCTATTTTATAAATATATATATATTCCATTTTATTTATATATGTGACTCCCTCCTCTTAAATACTATACTTTTCACATGTCCTCACTGATGTAATCTGGATGAGATCACTGTCAGTGTTTTCTCGTGCAGGCCAAGGCTCCGAACTCAGTGGTGCTGGTGGTAGGAACACACCTTGATTTGATTGAAACGAAATTCCGTGTGGAGAGGATAGCAACTCTGAGGGCATATGTCCTGGCTCTGTGTCGGTCTCCCTCTGGATCCAGAGCAACTGGCTTCCCAGATATCACCTTCAAGCACCTGCAGTAAGTACTTGTGCCTTTGTGAAGTTCAGTCACTCACTCTTTATTTTATGACACTTTCAACAATTTTGAGATACTTGATCTCCTTGGCAACAGAACCAATTTAGAGACTCGTCAGCATTGCATTTCATCTATTTTTGACTGAGATAATGTATTATAATGAGAGAGAAGGTCAGTGTTGCTCAGGGGGCTGATGATGAGTCTGAGAGCTAGAAGCTCCAAAGTCATGACCTTGACCAGCCTGCTTGCTGCTCCCCCTTCACTCAGGTTTCTCACTGTTTATTGGTGACACATTAGTCTCGAGGGGAGAAGGTGCAGATTGACTAATTAATGCTGCAGAGCGTGAGAGCGTGACTGTCACAGGGTGCGTGCCAGGGGCTTTGCTGAGGGGAGGGTGTGCGTGGGACCTGATGTGGGAACACGGCTCATGTGGCACTGTCGGCTGGGCGAGCAGGCGTCAGTCCCTGAGCCCTTGGCCGTCCAAACCTGGCCCATCCATCTCCAGGTGTCACAACAGAGGGCTGATGCTGCCTGGGAGATGGGTGTCACTCAGGCCACGCAGTCTGACACTGCTCCAAGAGAATGCCCTTGGGGAGAGGAGGCTCCTCCGGCTGGGAATGAAGCATGTCTGTGAGTCAGGGGGTGAACGTGGATGCAGCAGGCTGGCACCAGACAACATGAAAATGCCTCTGCCTGGGGCAAGAGCAGGTGGCAGCTGGCAAGTGAAGAAGGGCACTGTGATGTCCCCAGCACTTCCCATCTGCTGCCTGGCAAAGGCATCAGCCGACCTCCCACGCACTGCTCTGCAGGCACTGTCAGGCATCCCAGCCTGTGTCAGGCATCCCAGCCAGCTCTTCCCTGTTAGGAGGAACACTAGGGACCCACTGTGAGGCTCAAAGACTCACCATGAGAAGAAGAAAACTTTGTGTTTGTGTCACCTCAAGCCTCTTTTCCCATCACCACAGAGCATCATAGCACAATCTCGATCATTCTTTCTCAAGGGGACTTTCCTTCACCCTGACACGCATCCTGCACTTTCCTGTGCGCCTTCCTTTCCCCTTGCGTTTCTTCCCAGCCTGGTTTCATACCTCCTCCCTCCTGTGCCTCTCCAAACCCTATGATCCACCTGGAATATATGTGGTATTAAGCTCTGGGGCTGGAGGAGCGTGAGGAGCGTTAAATCCTTGTGTGGTGACCCTAGGTGCTTCTATCAGTGGTCAGGGTCCTCCAGCATCCCAGTGAGTTGCACACTTCCCAGGGCCACAGAGGGCTGAGGTTTAAGGTAAAGCATATTTCATTAGAGAAGGATTTTCTGTCTGCCATGAGAACATGTGTAGGACCAGTTAGAAAGATCCTTTGTTGGGGAAAGTGGAATAGAACTGTTCTTATCCAGCCCACGAAAAGACTAAAACTAGTGGGAGTTGAAGAGAGCAGGTTTTTAGCTGTTCAGGAGATAATGGAGGCCAGCTTTTAGGATCTAAGCATCAATTCCCAAACTGCAGGATCCAGCTGAGAAAGGACCGGAATGAGGGTGGGAAAAGGTGTCTGGTAGTCATCATCCTGCCTCTTTGATCTGGGGCAGGGAGAACTGGACTTGTCTCCAGAGGCTGCTGGGGCACAGTTTTCCTCCTCCCCGCAGCCCATTTCAGGATGTGTGTGGCTCTGGAGGGACAGAGGGGGATGACTTTGGTCAGGCTGCCAGGTACATCCCCAGACATCACAGTGCACAGGGGACAGCAGTGCAGTGAGTGAAGCGGTTGGACTAATACAGATGTGGCCTAATACATCTTTTCCAGGCGACTCCGTGTTTTCTCCGAAGCTAAAAATACCCACTGACAGCCTTCCTCCCATTCAGCTGACACAGGAAATTTAAAGTCAGTGATAAGAGAAAGTGAGCCTGGAAAGGAAGCCAGTGTGCTGATAAGATTTGATAACCTTCACCCTTGCATGACTTTTGCAGTGAGCTCTCGTGTAAGACTCTGGAAGGCCTTGAGGGACTGCGGCAGCTGATTTTTCATGTCACTTGCAACATGAAGGATGTTGGCAGCTCAATTTGCTCCCAGAAACTTGCAGGGAGATTGGTGAGAACTGGGCTTTCTTGGTGATCCTTACCAAAGCAGGGCTTTTGGGGGGCTTGGGAGGTGAACTTTAGGAGTTATTGTTGATGCAGGAGGCATGTGAATATTTAAGGTGGCAATCTGACTTTGGGAAAAGACAGTGCTATAAGATCCCTGTGAAGGGGAGATGGCAGCCAGTTCATCCCTTGCTGGCTGATACTGATCCTGCTGGTTTTCTGGCTTGCAGATACCAAGGAGTTACCTTAGCCTTCAAGAAGCTGTCCTTGCAGAACAGCATAGAAGAAGTCAAAATGATGATGTACAGTATTTAACAGACAGACAAATAGAACTCATGATCGAGCAAACGCCTGGAAATGACATCAAAGACTATGAGGACTTGCAAACTGGTAGGTCAGAGCAGACCAGTAATTTCTTGGAAATTAATATGAATGTCCAATTGAAATGTTTCACAAATAATAAATACAAAGTACACCAGTTAGAGCTCACTTTGGAAATTGGTAAGAAATAAAACAGTAATGGGACTTTGAGGACAGGACTGGGAAGTTTCTAGGATGGTCTGAGGTTACCAGTTTCTTTTTTTTTTTTTTTAAGCAAGCTGTGTCTCATTTCTGCTCTGTGTAGAGTGAGGGTTGCCATAGTTTCAAGTCTGCCTTCTCTGTAGGGCCCCAGTCTTGTGATCTTCACGGAGGCCTTGCTGTGCAGGAGGCAGGGAGAGCCCTTCCCTGTGAGGATGGCAGGAGGAGGGTGAAGGGGAGGTGTCATGGGGACAGAAACACTGGCTGTGAAGAAGTGAGATGTGGGTTTTACAAGTGGAGCGTCAGATAGCAGCACTCCTCAGATAGATGTTGCTCTCTTGACTTGGCTGCGTGCTGGCTGTATCTGGAATGCATAAAACTGCACAAACTGCCTCATAGTCTTACTCTTCTGCACTGTGGTTTCCTAATGCTGGTCTATTGCTAATCCCCAATTCTTTATTTTTTTGCAGCCATTAATTTTCTCATAGAAACAGGGACACTACTGCACTTCCCAGACACGAGCCACGGCCTGAGAAACCTCTACTTCCTTGACCCCGTCTGGCTCTCAGAGTGTCTACAGAGGATTTTCAACATCAAGAGCTCCAAGTCTGTAGCTAAGAATGGAGTCATCAGAGCAGAGGACCTCAGGATGCTGCTGGTTGGGACAGGCTTCACCGAGCAGACCGAAGAGCAGTACTTCCAGTTCTTGGCCAAGTTTGAGATTGCCCTGCCTGTGGCCAATAACAGGTATGTTGATAATTAGAGAGGCTTAGTCAGACTGGAGAAAAATGGCCATTTAGTCAGTGGATATTAACAGGCTTTGCCACTCTAAGTGGTTGTCTTGACAGGGTTCTTTTGCTGAGAAAATATCTGAGAGCGTTCAGCAGTGTCATGAAAGGCACCCATCCATTTGGGCTGTATTTCCTGAACTGAGCATCCTCTGGGCCAAACCAGCCCGTGTGAAAACTTTCCCAGAGCAGTCTTTGTCCACTGGGTGCATTGAGGCTGGTGACAGGCTCAACCACCAGCCCGGAGGGGCAGTGACACCGCCGGGGATGTGGCCACGAGCAGGTGGAAGCTGTAAGGGCTCAGCCGGCGCAGCTGCAGCCGGGAGAGGATGTGAGGCCATGGCTGCCAGGCCTGAAATAAAGATGGGCTGGAGTCATCTGTTCCCAGTGAAAGATCCTCACTTCAGTGTGGCAGAAAACTTCAGGTAATCAATAATTGTGTCAGCCCTGAAAGTAGCAGCATTTTATTCCTGGTGAAATCAGGAAAGCATAGCTGCAGCAGCAACGTGATTTGCTTGATTTTTAACCTCAATAGGTGTTGATCAATAGTTTTCCTAGAAATGGTCGAAGAAACCTCATTCTCTTTAAATGTTAATGAGTCCTCCTCCCCTCTGCCCCCCGATCCCTTTTCCTCTGGGCAGAGTTCCCTGCAATTTTTCTCTCTCCCATCTGCTTGGCGACAGCCTGTTGTTGGGCTAGCGGTGGGACCAGAGCTGTATTGCACTTTTGATGTGGCATTTGCATTTCACTTCCTTGCCCTTGCAGGACAGCGCGGCTGCATCGCCCTGAGCCTCTCGGGAGCTCTGAATGCCAGCACAAGTGCAGCATTCTCTGTGCTGTCATTATGCCTGTCACTTATCCAGTCCCGGATGCCAACAAATTTTCTCAGGCTTAACACAGATAAAGCAGCAATGTTTCTGCTTAGTCCAAAATGCCTTTTGGACTCCTTGTCACTATCTGCCATTTTTCTCCAAGGCAATTACATTGTCTGTGCCTCGGGAACAAGGAAACTGCTTTTTCATGGCCTGCCCAATGTTTTTCTGAGCGATCCAAGCCACACTAGCAGAATATTCTTCCCACTGATGGGCTGTAGCTATAGCAGGTTGGATTAATTTAATGTACTAGCCAGACACAGAGCAGTTATTTGTTACTGTGCTGCTGCAATTATTGTCTAGATTGCCAGATAGAGTTTCTGTGCAGTCAGTAGAGAAAGCAGCTGCCAGTTTCTGTTCTGAAAGGGTGGATGGGGGCATGTTTCACATATTTTCAAAATTTGCATTGGCTGTTGTTCAAGAGCGTTGAATCACCATCTGTGTTATAATCCACTAGATAGTTGTGGCCCAGAAGGGCCCCACTGGCCCTTCTTACACTCCTAGACCCTTTCTTGGATGTGCTGAGGAAAATGTATTGGCTGTCTGATGATGCATCCACTACTTTTATAGAGTAAGAAGTTTTAGTTTGTTGCACTCTTTTGTGCCTAAAGTGCATGTAACTTAGCTGTGTTCTTCTTCTTAAAATACAGTTAAAAGCGTGACCGTTCTTATTGCAATTTATAATTGAAGTTTTTGCCAGTTTTACATTCCAAAGATGTTTCATGGAAGAGATAATTTGAACATGTAATATGTCATCACGTGTGACATATGGAGAGAGCTGTTGTCTAATGATGGCTGTTTTTTCTGAGCTGATATTTCAGGTTTTGCAGAATGCTGCAGCTGCTGGAGAGAAAACGTGAGAGGCTTTAAAGCATTGGATTCTGACCCAGCATTAGTTCTGGCTGTATCTAGTCCCTGCCAGTGTTATTTTGGTCAGGTCTCTTGGCCATGTGCCTTGTTGCTGTCGTTGTGCCCATCAATGATGAGCCCCAGATGCCAACACATTTTCTCCAGCTCAACACTGATAAAACAGCAGTGTGTCTGCTTATAAGCAAATAACATTTTAGATTGTACAGGCGTCCTGGGATGTGTTTGGTACAGAAGAGTATCACTGACAAGAGATTTAGTGGCAAGTATTGAAAGCCATAAGCTCATGGTTTTCAAAACACTTCCAGGAGGTTTAACTTCCCAAATACTAAAGATCAGGACAAATGAATATTCTGGGCTTACTGGGAGATCTGAAAATAATTTGAAAACATTGTGGTCACCTACTCCAGCATAACTCTGTTACTGCTGACTGGTCGGGCACAGATAAAATCAAGTCTCCTTCACACTTGGGCAAAGTACCTAATAATCTGATTGCAGAGGAATCTGAGCTAGACAAGTGATTTCTCTGCTGGCAGCAGCCTGGCAATGTGAGCTCTTGCTTTAGGGGTTTGTTAGGGATGTGGCAGGAATCCATCAGCTGCAGGATGGAGCAGTAGGAATCCCTGTCATGCTGACCCATGAGGTGCTCTCATTCTGGAGCTGGATTGAGACAGAGCAGCCCAGTCCCTACAGCCTGGAACTCCTTTCTGGGCTTACTGAACCTGAGCTGCTGGAGGTTGTTTTTGCATTGATCTCCTGTTCCAGAGCTGTAATTCCCTGCTTACTACCAGGGCAGAGTAGTAGCAAAAAAATGAGTCCCGACATCACAGCTGTTCTAATGGCTCCTATATTTTAATGCATTTAATTTGTGAGTACACAAATGCTCATTACATCAATTTTAGCCCTTTCCAATAGCCCTGGCTGAATTATGTAATGTCTGTTTTGCCTCTGCTTGCTTCCATAGTGTAAATTAATTTCTCCATGTATTGCTGCAGAGCTTTAGTCTAAAAGCTTTTTTATATGCAGCAGGCTGTGCCATTAAAAATCTCTTTGGAGACTGAATCGCCCTATTATCTGGTAACAATGTACTCACTGTTAAAAGCTGTAGCTAAAATCTGAGCTGTTGAACTTGATGTGTTTCAGCTACCTCCTCCCTCATCTGCTTCCTACCAAGCCGGCGTTAGATATCCACGGGCTCTGCCACCAGACCACAAACACGGTCCAGAGGGTCTTCAAGATGAGTTTTGTCCCCGTTGGCTTTTGGCAAAGGTTCATAGCCCGGATGTTAATTAGCCTGGCAGAGATGGACCTCCAGGTAGGTTACTGTGTCTGTCTGCAAACAAAAGCAGACAGCTAAAGTGGTTCAGTGTAAGTGGGATGTCTCTTCACGTCCCGCTTGCTTCTGTCAAGACTTCGGTAACATTATTTGAGTAGATAGGGAGAGACGAGGCTCTGCACTGAAAATCTGATTCTGTTTTTACAGAAGGTGTCATTGAGAACAACAAATTGGCGCTGGGGGAGAAAACCTGAGTTCTCCGCAGCCTCTTTATAACATGATCCCCTGGAAGGTCTCAGTTCCTCCAGCATCTTCCAGTTACAAGTAATTGGAGTTCTGCCTGCGGCTCTTGTCCATGACCATTCCACCGGGCCAGACTCCCTGACGGCTTTGCCAGAGGAGATCTGGAATAGCTCCACCAAAGCCAGATATCTGAATCTCTATGGGTTTAAACAGGAAGAAAATTACAGGACTGTTGCCTTAATGAGGCACCCTGTTAGTGCAAGTGCTGTGAGTGACATTAAAGTAGTGTTTGCAAGGTTCTGAGAGCCGAGTGAATTTTGATGTTGTTGCAGATGTGTTTGCAGCAGTTTCTATCTGAAACTGTAATAAATATCTGCAAAATATTTATAGTACTGCTCTGGTATCTTCTTAGCAGCTCTCCATTAAACTGTGGTCTGTCAGTGATGTACAGAACATGGAAAACATGATACTTGTTTTTGGAAGGTCCTCTGTGTTCCAGGCTTCTCAAACCATGTAATAACTTTACCTCTTTTAATGGGCTGTCTTGGCAACCCCTTGCTTACATCCTCTTGGGCACTACATAATCCTAGAGCACCTTTCCTAGGGGCTTCATCCAGTCCTCATGAAGGGAGTGGAAAGGATGCCAGGCGTCAGACCTGTCTGCAGGCAAATAAATGTTGGAGCAATGAGTAGAGTGGAGTCCTGCAGATTAACTTTTTGGTTTTAAAACAGAAATACATTTTGCTCTAAGTGCTGGTTTGAAGTGTTTTGGAGAAGAGCCATCTTCCTCCCACTAAAACAGGTGGAAAAGTTAACTCTCTGTGTTGAGGGCAGACTTCATCATTCACTAGAACATTTAGTACTTTAGGTTTATAAGACTTTTGCAAATGCAGAATAAATATGGCAAATGTCACAGTTACAGAATTAGCTTTGTGCACTGATATGAAATTGTTCTTTTGTGAGTGGCAGGAAAAAGATTTCTACTGTGGAAAAATCAATTTTACCATGTGTATTTCCATTCCATCGCAAAATTTTATAGGAGCACAAGTCACTTTTACTGGAAAAGGTACAACAGCACCTGTGAAAGCCAAAAAAAGAAATCACCTTCTTGCTTGATTAAAACATCCTTATGAGAAAATTCAGCAGTTTAATGATTTTCATGCTTTTCTGCTTGTTTCAGCTTTTTGAAAACAAGAAGAACACCAAGACAAGAAACAAAAAGGTGACCATCTACAGCTTCACAGGCACCCAAAGGAACCGCTGCAGCACGTTCCGAGTCAAAAGGACTCACACTGTTTACTGGCAGGAAGGTCTGTTCGTTACCTTTGATGGAGGCTATCTTAGGTAATTTGTGTTCATAATGCAGCATGTATGACAGGGACTAATAGAGTGTATGAAACACATCAGCTGAATGGAGACAAATGGGCCTGACTCAGGCTATATGCTCACTCATCAGGAGAAGAGGAGGCTCTTCTAATGGACATAACTCATCTGGTAACAACTGCTGACAAAAATGATGAATAAGTGATTATTTGGCAGGTCTGAATGTATCAACCTTATCTGTTATTGCAGCCACGAATTGAAAGAGGCCTGGGAACAGAAAGTGAAATTCAGAGCAGGGCTCTGCCAGCTTAAAATTGTGCATTTTCACGTGCAAAGATTTCCTTACCTCAATGAGTTTTCCACTGAATCCTAAAACTTCACCACTGCTGGGCAGTAATCCAGGTCAATGGAGGTGCTTCTGTGCAGCAGGGACTGTGGACAGCTGCCTTAACCTGTCCAAGGCAGAGTGTCTGCTGGCTGCAAGCCTGGGGAAAACCTCCTGTCCATGTTCTTTCACAAATGCAGACACTTAAGACTTTTGCTCCTTCAGTCCCTGGCAAGACAGGGAGGAACCATTGGTGCTCTTGCATGGTTGGAGACCAGAAGGAAACAGTGACCTTCCCAAGATTCCAAGCTCAGTAGAGACTTGAACCCAGACGCTGCAAACCACAAGCTGGAATCTTAAATTCTGGACCGTGGTAGTGGTCATACTGTTACTTCCCCGTGTATTTCAGGGAGTTACACTTCCATGGGAATTGTGCAAAAATGATGTTCATAAACTTTTCCTAATGGTTTTTGGAAATATCATTATTATTATTGCACTGGAATTTTATTACTGATTTTACAACTCCCAACCTTCCATCATTCTGTATTGGGGCATTTCTGTCAAAACTCTCCATCATACTCAGCTCACTTCGACCACAGTTTTCCCTAGGTCTGACCTTCTATAGCATTCATCCTTTGTGAGGAACTGGCATTTCTGTGCAAGAATTCTCTTCTGAAAATCATTTGCAGAACAGACTGAGTTGAAAATCACCCTCAAAGCTAGATTGCTTTGTGTTTTGATGACTCATGAACTATGTGTTGTTATGTAACTCAGGTTTCCTGCCAGAAAGAAAGTCCCCACACACTTATACTTCAGAAAAGCTTCACAGGTCTGTCTTTTGGCTTTCTCACACAGTGTCGAGTCTTCTGATGTGAACTGGAAAAAGAAAAAAAGTGGTGGAATTAAAATAATTTCCCAGTCAGAAGTAAGAGACTTTTCAGCCATGGCATTCATCACGGATCATGTCAACTCTTTGATAGACCAGTGGTTCCCTGGTAAGAGAACAACTGTAATTTTCTGTGCAGTGTTACATCTTTTAAACAGAGGGTTCTTTGACAGAGCTCTCCAGGTGCACAATATTGTGTGTTAATTGAAGACCCCTCAGGCTCTGACAGTCTCAAGCCAATAACAGCTGATAAAAGGTAATAAACCTGCAGACAGATCAAGATTAGTTGCCAACACCCTTTGGTCTAGACATTGTGTCTTCCAGTCTGTCTGTCACAGCAGCACAGGTGAAACATTACAGATCAAACAGGACCTGTAGGGGTTCAAGAGACTCATCCAGTGCTCATAGCAGGGGCAGGATTTGACCCAAACTGCTTGGTGCTGTCCCTTGAACTCATTTTGGCATCAGCTGGGATAAGAATTTGCCCGTCATTTCTAACATTCTGTGAGTTATAAAATTCTGATGTGAGAGGCATGAGTGAATGTGGTACCAAGGACTCCGTGCCAAGGTAACTTCCTTGACTCCTGCAGCTGTTTTTCCTGTGCTCAGCACAGATCCTGCTGTTACCCAGCGGGCTGTTTGCAACCCCAATACACTTTGTTTGAAACCAAAACAAAATCTGAAGTGCTCTTTGTCGTCCTACCCTGGTCTAGAAAGCAGTGCCAAAGTCTCTTAATTGGAGGCTCTGTGGAGGAAACAGTGGTGCACTCTCACATACTCACGTTCTACATGTTCTGAAGATAAAAGAACATCTTATTTGCCTTTGGATTAAAATAATGCTAAAGTTAATCAGTGAAGCTTGAGAAGAGTCACGACTTCAAAGGCTGCAGCCTGTGTTCACCCTGACTAATTGTGGGCATTTAACAGAGCCTGTCACCACAAAATCCCTCTGTAGTTTTGGGAGAGGTGTGAACCTCCCAAAGGCTTAGTCGTGGTAGAATCCACGTTTCCCTTGGAGGGGCTGAAAGCGCTACCCACGAGGGAGCCCACAGGAGCTGTGTTCCCAGCCTGGGTGCTGCAGGTGAGTGCCCAGCCTGAGCTCAGTGTGCTGTGCCTCCCAGCCTGCTCCCACCCCCATTCCCACCTCATGCCATCTGGCAGTTTGCAGTCTGGGAAGAGACAGAGACGCTCAGCAAATAGAAGGGTCTCTCCAATGCTTTATTCACATACTCCTAATTTTTGCTGGTCCTGAGTACATTTTCCTCGCAAGCCTGTGTGTTACCTGTGACCAGAGCAGGGCGGGTGTTGGGTTATAGCCACACTCCTGTCTCCCCAGCACTGTCCCTGTATACTTTGCAAAAAGCTATTTTCTATTCCAGTCAATACCCTGCAACAGACTGCTGCTGTGTGAGCATGACCATTTCCAGCCAGTGGATCCAGGTCGTGCCTGTGGACATTGGAATGCACTCGGAGCTGTTGGTCCTTCTCAACTGGTGTGAATGACGTTGTTTCCTGTTTGTTTGCTCTCTTTGAAGCCCTCACAGCCACGGAGAGCGATGGCACGTTGCTGATGGAGCAGTATGTGCCCTGCCACATCTGTGCAGCTGCCAGGCCGGAGCAGGGCGAGGGCAGTGAAAGGGCAGAGGACGTGCAGTACTTTAACATGGAGGATTGTGTCCTGACTGCCATCGAACTGGACTACATCACATGTCCTAACCACCCTGACATCCCCGTGTCTCTCCAAGAGCTGGTCCCGGAGCTTTTCATGACTGATTTTCCTGCCAGGTAATGTGTGACAGCCTTTGATTGAGTTTCAGTGTACCTGTGCGATTTGGTTGGGCCCTTTTCCTAAGTTGCCTCCTCTAGAGGGACGTACTGACCACAGGAAACAAATCCATCTGCTCTCAATCCGTGCTCTGGCAATTCATCCTGAACTGCACTCCTGGTGTTCAGCAACTTGCTTAGACAATAGCTGTGTGCTGACCGAGTCATCACACCGGGGGTCCTTTGAGATCACTGTGGTGCAATGTGGAAGTCCTTTTTTAAAGCCACAGCTGTCCTGCATTGCCCAGAACTCTGGCCAGAACTTTCTGTAGTTGGAGTCTTTCTGGGATCCCACAAAAGGAGATTTTAATGTGGCAAAACCAAAAGAAAGTGCTGCTGTATCACAAGATTGGCACTGAAATGGCCTTAATTTTGTAAGGGCCTGTAGGTGAGTGAGTTTATGGACACCACAGGAGGATTCACACTGAGTCGGGGCTCCTGTTCGGCTGAGGGCTGCTGGATGTATTGGGTGTGTGGCAGCTCTGAACAGCTGAAGGAGCTCTTCCCTACCCATAGCAGCACTGCCAAATCTTTAAGCTGCTTAACTGCATTCCCAGATGGGCTCAGTCTTATACTCCTTATTAGTTGGTGTGCAGAGCAGGAGACCTGAGAGCAGGCAGGACAGGAGAGCAGTGTCCCCTCTGGCTCATCATCTCTCAGACCTTTGAGTGCCCAATGCAGAATCATGAGACCGCTAGACCAAACTGTCCTGTTGGCTGCTGTCAGAGCTCTCTGTGCTCTCACTGGCCCCTGTTGCTTTGTTGGGGTCATTTTTCTGGGCAAACGCCCCGTCAGCTTGTCACGCCAGCCTTCCTCACACTGTTATCTCCTGCAGATTTATTTGGCGGGTGTGAGGCGAGTGGAGATGTTTGAAGTGTGAACAGCTGTAAAAGTAGTCTCTGGGAGGGTGGGGAAATGATGAATTGCAGCCTGGGAACACTAAGCTGATTTGAATAATCAGGTTTCAGAGTATGGGGCTGTTCATAAACATCCTGTCCTGCCTTGGTGGAAAAAAGAGGAACAGGAGGTAAATGAAGCAAAAAAAAATCGTTAGTACAGATAAATGGTACAAGTATCAGTACCTGTGTCATCTGCTGGGAAAAGGAGCTTATGTGCTTTCCAGATCTATTTGATTCTTGTGGGATAAATTAGTAAAAAGCCTTTTGTGCTTCTTTGCTCAAATTACTTTTTTCTGTGAGAAATCTGTTACACAGCATGAGCCAACATGGAGTGCACTGAGATGACCAAGGTAGCTTATGTGATCCAGTCCTCTTGGTACATAAGGCAAGAACCTATTAGGCATTTGCAAAAATGGAAATCACATTAAAAACATGAATTTACAATGTCTTTGAAACTTTAATTAAAAAGCCCCAATTTCTATTTGGCAGACTGTTCCTGGAAAATAGCAAACTGGAATGCAGTGAAAATGAAAACAATGTTCTTGGCCAGGGTGGAAGTGGAACTGTTATATATCGGGCACGATACCAAGGAAAACCAGTGGCTGTGAAGAGATTTCAGATTAAAAAATGCAAGGGTTCTCCCACTTCAGCTGCAGGTACAGTGCACAGATTCAGTGTCGGGAATCGGCTCCTGCAGTCTGGGATCCGAAGCTAAGACCAAAGAGTCTGCGAAGTGCTGACAGCACCTGTTTAAACACAGCATGGAAATAGATAGCAAAACTGATGGGTTTCAGTGGAGGAGGAAGATGCGTCTGAGAGTTCTTCATGAGCGTTTGTAGTGGTGAAGGTCACTGGCACTGCAGGAGGCTTCTCTCCTGCAGGTCAGTGTGTGGATTCATAGGGTGCCAAGGCAGAGCCCTTGATTGGGAAGGGAGGCAAGATTTCAATTCCTGTTCCCATGCTATTTGGCCATGAGAAATGTGGGTTTGCTTGGGTTTGCACTAAGGACTTGTGGGTCTCCACCTCTGAATTAGTGTTTTACCCCATCTGTGCCAGCAGCTGCAGAAAGCAAACGGGAAATCCTTCTGAGCTCACCAGCTTCTCCACGCAGGGACAGGCTCTCCTGTGGAGCCCAGGTTTCCAGCAGAGCCTCAGTTCCTGGACAGAGGAAAGGGGAAAGTGCCTCACATTCCTCATTTTTGCCAGGGGAGGATGTGTTGAGCTGTAGAGGAGGCCAGCTGCTGTCCCAGTGACAAATAACCTTCAGGAAGAGCTGACCTGCCTGAGCAGCCTGTGGTGTGCTGTGGTAGTAGGACCATTGTTGTGATGGGTCTCTCTTCTGGCAGGGAAGCTGGGAAACTGTAGGGAAGAGTCCTTCCAGCAAAGGGTCTGCAGTGTGCCATCTACACAGAGACCCTGCTAGGAGAAGCACAGCACGAGTTTTCCAAAGTCATCCAGGGGATGTGTGAGAACAGCGTGTGCCAGACACCTGAGCCTGGTGTTTAAGGACCAAGGGAGCTCTTGCTTCCTGAGGCACCAGATATATCCTGCTTATAGCCAGTGTCTGTTATGCCTCATGCATCAATATAAGGATTCAACTTAGAGCCTTGCTGTTGGCATAGTCCCACCAGCTGCCTTCCCCTTGCAGCCCTTGCTCAGTGATCTCCTCCCAAACAGTTTGTGACTCGTTTCCTGAGCTGGGCAGTGAGAAGGGGGTTGTGTGTCTTGCCAGATACCATGCTGAAGCACCTGCGAGCCATGGATGCCATGAAGAACTTCTCGGAGTTCCGGCAGGAAGCCAGCATGCTGCACTCCCTGCAGCACCCCTGCATCGTGTCCCTCATCGGCATCAGCATCCACCCGCTCTGCTTCGCCCTGGAGCTGGCCCCGCTGGGCAGCCTCACCACCGTCTTGTCTGAGAACTCCAAAGGTAAAGCCAGGCCCTCCCCCCACTCCTCTCCCAGTGACAAATGGTCAGCAATGTTTAAATTACTGCTTGATTTGCTGGAGAGGATTTTTTTTTTCCAGACGAAGGGAAGTGGGAGGGATGGAATTGTTCTTAAACTGGGCTTTTGGGAAGCTAGTAAAAATTGATGCTCAGGATTCTCAAAACTACTTTGGAGACCTGGGTTTTCAATTTCTCTGCAAATTAATATGGAGTGCATCTCTCTTCAGTGCTGCGTGGATCGTGCTGTGTTCTTCCCCCTGCAGATGGGTGTCTGGTACTCTAAATTATCTCATAATTATCTGTATTGCTGTCATTGTCAAATGAACGACACTAATTCCAAGATAAGTTGAGGCCATCTGACCCTCTTGGCACCTTGGCTTCATGTCAACTTTCAGTCAAACACTAATTTTCACCAGAAGATTTAGCGGGCTAGAAGTAAAAGGGTTTAAAAAAAGAATCTAATAGGACTGTCAGACACATATAGTAACATAAACAGTGTAATTTCTAATGGTGGCATTGAGTGATATTTTAAAAGGTTGTCAGTTATTGCTCTGGAGTTAAAAAGAGAAGGAGAGAGGGGGAAGAAGAAGCAGTTATGGCAGTTACAAGAGCTGGAGACAGGCTGTTCCTTTGTGCCAGGGTCCTCCTTTGTGCCGCTGGGACACATGCTGACGCACAAAATAGCCTACCAGATCGTCACAGGCCTGGCCTACCTGCACAAGAAGAACATCATCTTCTGCGACCTCAAGTCGGACAATATTTTGGTGTGGTCCCTGGACGTCAGGGAGCACATCAACATCAAGCTCTCCGACTACGGCATCTCCCGGCAGTCGTTCCACGAGGGCGCGCTGGGCGTGGAGGGCACGCCGGGGTACCAGGCCCCCGAGATCCGGCCCCGCATCGTCTACGATGAGAAGGTGATTGGGGGGTGTCTGTGGGGCAGCCCCGTGATGGCAGTGGGGGGCTGGCACCATTCCATGACTCAATTCCCTTATTCATGCATGGGGGTAGCACTGGCTTTCCCACTGTGGCCATCCTTGCTCTCCTCTCCTCCCCACCTACCAACAGAGCCTTGCTCTGATTTCCCCTCTGTTGCTGGCTCTAGGTGGACATGTTCTCCTATGGGATGGTCCTGTACGAGCTGCTGTCCGGCCAGCGGCCTGTGCTGGGACACCACCAGCTCCAGATCGCAAAGAAACTGTCCAAAGGGATCCGTCCTGTCCTTGGGCAGCCTGAGGAGGTGCAGCTCTATAGGATGCAGGCACTCATGATGGAGTGCTGGGACACTAAGCCAGAAAAGGTACAAGACCCTGCTCCTGACCCGTGTTCTCTGATCTGGATGCCCTCTTCGTGCAGGACGGCTGAGCTTGCTCCTGATGCAGCACAACAGCTCCACTGCCCATTTACCCCTCCTGCTGATTTGGCCCAGCATTTCTGTTGACTTAAATTAGAGTTTTATGAATGAAATGATGACAGATATGTGATCTTAGACATCTGAAGGGACTTGAAGGTCCCTTGATGTCAATGGCAGTTAGGCTGATGATTTCACCAGGGCAAGACATTACCTGTAATTTCTAGAAACAGCTCTAGTGTCATGCTGTGAGTGCAACTACAAAGACTTCAAAATCCCCAAGATTATAAAAGGAGGTATGAGGAAGAAAAAGCTTTAAAGTACAAGAAAAGAATTACGCTGCATTGCGTTTTTCATTAATTTCAGTTGGTGTTTTAGAGCTGCTGTCCTTCAAGCAAAGGTCAGCCTGTCTCCCAAACAGCTACACACTGTCATGCAATGGGTCAGCTTCCAAAATTCGTAAGCCTGAAGAAATGAATCAGTAAAACGTGTAAGAGAATGGAAGACCAAGCTTTATTAAATCATCATAGAACCATAGAATGGTTTGGGTTGGAAGGAACCTTAAATATAATCCAGTTCCAGGGACACCCAGGCTTGTGCTGGGGATTGCCCCGATCCAGGGGCAGGACCTTGTGCTTGGCCTTGTTGAACCTCATGTTTATTACGGTTCTCCTATTTCATCTTGTGTGATGTGTCTTTCTCTTTTCCTTCCCCCTCAGCGTCCCCTGGCCATTTCTGTGGTCGGGCAGATGAAAGATCCTACCTTTGCAACGTTTATGTACCTGCTGCCCTGTGGGAAGCAGTCTTCCTTCTTCTGCTCCCCAGGGCAGGAGTACACAGTGGTGTTCTGGGATGGGAAGGAGGACACCAGGTGAGACGGCTCATATTAGCGATTTCTTTATTTTTTCTTTTTCCTTTTTAAGTAAAAAATCCTTCAGCATCTTCTCTTCTGCCTCCGGGAGGGAGGTAAAGAAGGTGAAAGTGAACTTGGATGAATGCCAAGAATACGGTGAACACTGTTTTCCCAAACTCTTTTAATTGGGAACAGTGGTTGCTTTATAAAGGATATTTAATGAGCTTAACTCTGCTTCAGTTAATATGAGGAGAAGATTAGGGCAATGTAATGATTCACACACACAGGATGAAGCATTTGCACATGAGAACAGACGTGTTCTGCCTTTCCTAATGAGGCCATTTAACACTAAACCTTTCCTAATTGAGGCTGCAGTTCCATCTCTCTTCTGGAAAGCAATTAAGCACATGCTTAAATCCTATTGCAATCATCGGGAGTTAACCACATGCCTGGAGCTGTGTGTGCATCCAAGTGTGCACTGCCAGTAAAATGTGTTCTGGACTGAAGGCATGTGCTTAAAATGTTATTAAATTGTGACTGAGGTGATGGCATTTTGCTCAGCCACATGTGACCTGTGGCTAGTTAGGTTCATTCTTATGGATGCTACTGATTTTTATAGCCTCAGTCTTATTTGGAAACATCCACAAACTGATCTGAATTTTATATTAATGTGTTCATTATTTGTAACCATTAAGCTAATGGGAAAGGCACGTGATTTGTTCCTGAGCTATTTGCTTTGCCATTTGTGGTGCCTGGTCAGTTGTTCAGTGCAGGCAGTGGACCTTTCCTGCTGAACTGGTGAAGCACACGGCACTCCCAGATGTATTTTGAATACGTGGATGTTGTCCAAATATTCACAGCAATATATCTCAGTGAATCTGCTTCCTGACTGGACAATCCACTTGTTGGAGACTGCTGAATAACAAGTTACTCACATGTGACAGATTTCAGGATGTGTAATTGCTTGTGCCACAGTTGGTAAAACATCTGGGACTCACAGATGTGTGTGGTTGTGAATATCCAGTTATTGTTCAAACATCCAAACCCAATAAACTTCCCCAAACAAACAAAATCCTTTTAGCGACAAAAAACTATTAATTAGTCGTATTTATAAATAATTTTATTAGGTTACAGATCTTTGCTCTGTAGAATCATGCTCCTCTGTTTATGTACTGGAATAATAATGAAGCCAGATAATAGCGAGGCAGTAAACTTGGAGAGCAGATATTCTCTTGAGAACGTAATGGGCAAGATGGGCTGAGACTTCCCAGCTATTAATTACTGCTGTTCAGCTGGAGCTGTTTGTCTCACAGCTCAATTACAGGAACAGATCACATATGTCCTCGTAACCCTGTGCAAAGTCAGAGAGCTGAGTGTAAATCTTCACACAAGCAATTGCACATCTGCCCCTGAGAAAGAGCCATGGCACATCTTTCTCTTCCTTTACAATGAGGAATTTACAGTTTGGAGGGGTGTAGATCCTTGCAGCATCATCCACGTCCGGGCAGTTGTGTTACGGCTTGGCCACAAGTGCCTCAAGTCCCTCAGCCCCGTGCAGGCGGAATGTTGGCTGTAGGAGATTGCTGCTTGCTCCTTTCAGGAACTACACGGTGGTGAACCTGGAGAAAGGAGTCATGGAAGTGCAGAGGATGAGCTGCCCAGGAATGAAGCTGTGCTGCCAACTCAAATTTCAGAATGCCCTGTGGGCAGCCACGGAGGTGAGCATTGCCCGTGCCCCCCTCGAGAGGGGCCTCGTTAGGAGAGACACAAACGAAGAGAAAGAGCCTGTTAAATTAGTAAAGCCAAGAGTGTGTGAGACAAAGGGCGGCTCAGATGAGCAGCGTGACTTTGCATCTGCTGTCTCCAGGTGTTTTGTTTCTACCTGACACACAGATCCAGACTGTGCCTCTCCGGAGCCCAGAGCGATCGTGGGAACCTCGGCTTTCCGAGGGGGAACTCTCTGGGTTGGAGCAATCTGTACCCAGGGGCTCACTGGGAAATGTCCTTATCTGCGAGCGATAAAGGGAGGCAGGGACAGAAAACATGCATTTAAGGGTGGAGTTTTGAAAGGAGCCTGAGGGATTTGAAGGTTGGTGGGAAATGGGTACCCAAGTTCTGTGTTCACCATGGAAAATTGCAGCTAAAAAGATAAGAGTGAGGGAGTGTGGCTGATTTATCCCCCAGAGCCCCTCTCCACCCATCACAAAGGGCTGTGTTAAGTGTCAGCCAGTTCTGACACCATCGTTTCACATGAAACAAATCAAAAACAGCCAAAAAAATTAAATGTACCTGAAGTTCAGTGTTTCAGAGTGGGGGGAGAAAAAGCCACACTTGGTGAATAAATCGTTTGTGTTGGTTGTTTTACTCCACCCTGGCATGGATGCTGTGAATGTTGGGAATATAGATTTTTTTTCCCCACAGGGAAATAAAACAGAGGTAAAGCTCAAATATTCCTTTTTTTTTCACAACAGTAAGTATAGAAAAATTAAAATTCAAAAATCTTAAAGCCGTGTATTTCCGCCTTTTGGATCAGAATGAAAAGTGTTGCTGGTTCCCAAACTGGGTGCTCTTGGTCAGTCTAGTAGATTTAGGAGGTATGGGGCAGGTGTAATTCCAAATAAAATGTAATACCAGCTTCCCTTGAAGGGACATACTAATGCAAAATAACATACAACCTGCTTCAGTTGTTTGGGCTTTTGGCATTCAGGGTTGTCAGATGCTGCTTTTGGATGTGATGAGAAAACCCCAATTGTGGTGACTTTTGGATAATGCATATATTGCCCACAGCTCATTCTGGGGAAGGCAGCACCTGATTCCTACCCATAAGCCAAAGGCTCTCCATGCAAAACAGAAATTCACACTTTGGATATCAAAAAATACAAATAAAACTGGTTTTGGAATCAATTGGATCTTGTTCAGGTATCAAAATATGAAAAACAGGGAGGTGATTGGCATTTATGGAATTTTATGTGCTCTTTCACAGGACCAGAAGATTTCTGTGTATGGATTGCAGGGCATGTGTCCCTTAAAGACTCCACTGAAGGGTTTAGACACTCCTGCCACTGTGAGCTGCTTCCTAGTGATGCCTCTTGTCAAAAGGGTAAGGAGCAACCCAAAGGAAAAGAGGCACTGGTGAGACTGTGCTCGTGGGCCAAGCTGCCACACTCAGCTGGTGTTGAAGGACTTTGCAATGCCCAGGAACATTTTGGCAGTGCAAGGAGAAGGTTTCCAGGTCTTTGTGCCTCTGCCAGAGGACAGAGGTGTGGGCAAGAACCCGAGTCAGGGGACCAAAGCTGGCACTTCCAAGCCTGCTGGGAAAATAGTCAAAACAGATCAAATTCCTCAGCAAGGAAGTTTTCCAGCTGCGTTTCCACATCACTGGAACACAAGGTTTAGGCTGATCAAGCAAAGTAGAGAAGACATGAAACAATAATTAGAATAGAGATTTGTTAAGTGCTAATGCAGGATGTGGGTGCATCCTGCCTCTTGTACCCACTGTTTTCCTGGGCTGTGTGCACAGTCATCCTTAAATGTTATCTGGGCTCAGCCACCCTCCTGTTTTGGTTTTGAATGGGAACGCTTAGATAATACAGCTGTTTTGGGTAATGCTCTTATGGGTAACATGGATGATTACTCTTACAGGCATTAAAACAAGTTGTATGTTATCTGCCTAGTCCTGGAATTGCCAGCATCCCATTTCTGGCAGGAGAAATGTGACCTGAGTGCCTACTGGGGCAAGTCTTGGGAGATGTATAAAAACTGTTTTTGAGCTAAATTACCTCCGGTTTGCTTACAGCCACCTCAAGTGAAAGCATGTAATTATGTTCCAACATTACTGGTAGCTGTGTAGTCTTTGCAAATGCCAGCAGACTGGGATGTGTCTGAGAGCTCAGCACGGGGCAGCTCTCGGAGCTGCTGGTTTATACCAGGCCTGTCCTGAGCCATTGTCCATTTCTGGCTCGTTTGCTGGGATTGCTGCATGGACTGAATCCGAGGCAGATGGTTTGTGTAAGGTGTGCTGCTGCACTTCCAAACATGGTGTAAGTAGGACTAAAGTAGGGCATCGATGTGAAGTTGGCACAGGGCTGGATTTCTCTGCATCTGTTGGCTTTCCTTGGCTCCTGGACCTCAACATTTCTCCGCCGTGGAGTTTAATTTCTGATGTGTAGGGCAAATATCTTTTTCATGCTGCCTGAGGTTCTGTCCAGGACAGTCGAAGGAGTCTTTTGCTTTCAGCTTTTCCACTGTCACACAGCTTGCAAAGCCATTCCTCAGGGGTTACGAGTGGCTTTATGTCTCCTGGTTTCTATTTCCAGTTTGTGGCTTGCCTAGAAAATGTCATAAATAATGCCAGGCCCTACAATAGCAATATTGAGTCTAGACACCTCCCTTCCTCCCCCGACCCTACCCAACCCTCCAGAAATCCACATCCCTTCAGCTCACTCCTTCTTAGTTTATTGGACTTACTTTTTCCTCTCTCCTTTCTATGAATGAGTTTGGCAGTGAAATGGCCAGAGCAGCAGCTGTGGGGATGTGCAGACCAGGCTGGCAAGAGCTAAACCAGCCAGTTCTTCCGAAAAACTGATGTGGAAAGCTTACACTTGTCACACTCACTGCACGGCCGGTAACCTCTATCAGAGTTATCACAGTCATTGTTGTCCAGTGGAGGAGGGAATTGCATTTTCCTGCACGGGAAGAAAGCCTTTAGCTGGTGAGATGTGAGGTAACTTTCAGTCAGAAAATTGCCGAGGGATGTTGCTGGGAAGGGGAATTCTTTACGACTGCCTTGGGAAGGCTGATCCAAAAGAAATCATTTCCAAAACTTGGTTTCTAATCCAAAGGAAGCATCATGGAAATTTGAAAGCAGCCGAGAGGGGCCCAGAATCTGAAACTCACCCGCCAAGGAAAAGTCTTGTACAATTTAAGCTTTTTGTTGCATGCTTTTTGTCACCAGGATGATTCTTTTGGTAAACAATACAATTTTCAGAAGGAAAAAAAAACCAAATTAGCAAATGAGCAGGTTAAAAAGGACAAACCAAGACATGTTCTGCCTTGGTTTGCAGTGTTCTTACAAAGAGATGTGGAGGGAGAGAGAAACCTGAATGGGTGCAAATCTTTGGCCTCTCACAGAAACCTGGAACACATGGAAACAAAAGCTGCATTTAAAGGCTGCAGCCATCAGTGCCAGACCCTGCGGGGACGAGAGGAGGAGGAGGAGGTGACCAGGCCCTGGTGTAGCATTTTTTGCCGTTTCTGCTGACCTGCTGGCAGCGGTGGCTCGGCCGCAGGACGGGACGTCTGGAGCCGGCTCATCCCCGCACATCCCACCCCGGCACGGCCCCGCTGCGGGCCTTCCTCCTGGCACGGCAGGGCTGCTGGCAGCGCAGAGCCTTCAAACGCACTTTTGTTGCTGTGTGTTTTTGTTGGCTCCTCGTGGAGCCCAAACGTTGAAAATGAATTCTGAGAAAGTTACTTAAGGTTTCTGGAGGCTGCAGCCCTGCCTGCCTTTGGTCACTGCTGGAATACCCCCGTCAGGAGAGTTTTGCCTCGCCGGCACCAAATAAAATCTGGCAAGTTGGTGGCAACTGTGGGGAGGTGGGTTCTGACATGGTTTTCTGTGGAATTGGTCACTCTCTCAGCTCAGTCATGTGAGGGATGGCAGGGTGAGGGTGTTTCTCAGCATTTGAATTCCTGCTCCTTGTTTCATATCTCTCTGAGAGATAACAACCATGACTGGATAGAAACAGGTCCTGATAGCCCAGGCAGAGAGTAATAAATGCCCCAGTGGGAAAAACATCTTCCCAATCTGCTTCCACCACATTGTGCCATCCCAGACAGGCCAGGATTTGGCACTGGTATTACTGGTAACACCAGGAGGGGGTCACTGACCCATCTCTGCCTGGTTATGGTGTCAACTGCTCAGTGCCAGGGAAATTTGGCCTGTGGAACCCAAAAGGGAATAGGGATTCTGTTCTGCAGTAGCTGACACTAATCAAGGAATTCAAAATAATTTTTTATGAAGACTATGCTTGGATAATTCAGCATTATCAAATCAAATGAGACAAAATCATAATCTCTGAAGATTTTAATAGTGTCCTGGGTCATGCTGAGAGCAGTTCAGGTTGACATACCCACATTACAGTTAATATCTGATGTTCCCATTTCAATTTAAATTTTCCATTTTTAGTAAGAAATGCCTCTTGTGCGGGGTCCTTCAGACTGTAAAAGTTGGACCTTTTTTTACCAGAGAAATGTGGGCTGTTCTGCTTTGTTTTATTCAGTTTTAAATAATTGAACTCCCTTCCAAAGAAAGAGTAACCCAAAACCCAGCTTGTGCAAAGCATCGTGCCATGATCCAACCTACTGATGCAACTCCTTGGCAAAGCCACTTCCAGGAGCTTTTGCACCAGATCCACATGGCAGCAAGGACATGGCACTGAGCACTGCAGGTCGTTGGGGTTTCTTTTAATTAGTGGTTAGAGAATTGGGACTGGACTAAGTTAGTCCAAGCCCGATTTCACAACTTTCCACTTGCTTTCCTAGTTTTTCCCATTACAGTAGAATTCTGCTGTGATTTGGATTAGTCATATGGGCTCAGCGCTCTCGTGGTTTTACTCATACTTGGTGTGCAGAGAGTGTCTCTTTGTCCAGGACTCTCAATGAGCCTTGCAAGCAGAGCTGTCAATTAAGTAACACCCTGCACTACCTGCCCCTCAATAGCTGGGGCAAGTCAAGATACTGATTTTTCTGTGGGTTTAGGCCTGGAAACCCTTGTCCAGGCCTGGCAGAGTCAAAATCCCTGGAAGGGCACAGGGATGCCTTAATTTAATTTTTTCATTCCCAGCAAAGGGTGACTCTGAGCCCTCAGCCCATCTCACTGGCGTCCTGGGCATGCCAAAGGCAGGGCTTTCTACTGTGGAGAGGCTTAGGAGGGGTGAGGTTGTGACAGTTTGTGGAGCTCTGTCTGGTTCTGCTTGGTTTGCTGTGCTCAGTCCAGGCAGATTGTAACAACAGCAGAAAAGTCCTGGGTAAAATGGTCTTTTTTTAGAATTTTTTATTGCTCCGCAGGGAGGAAATAGAAGGGCCTTTGAGGTAAGTATTGTTTTATCTGCTTCACAGATGGGGGAGTTTCTGGTACAGACCCAAGGTCACAAGGAGTTTTGTTCCCAAGAGATCCACTTCCTAGTCTGTTTAACAGCATTTTGCCCCGCTGGGATGAGCTGGAGTCGCTGAGCCGTGGCCTTCTCAGCAGCTCCTGCCCCTGGGACGTGAGGGATGAGGGGTGCGTCACCACGGAGCTGGAGCTGTGTCCAGCACATCTGTACATTTAGGGGCAGGTTTTTACCAACCTGTGGAATTGTTCGTGGTACTTGGCAGGTGCTTTGCTGAGCTGCTGCTGCTTCTGTGCCCTTGGCTGGGATGTCTGAGCTTCCAGGGATCCCAGACCCAGAGCACATCCCTGGGAGGAGCAGTGCTCTCAGAGCAGCAGACTCTGGGTGTGGAATGATCACTGGATGCTCATGTTTGTGAGAATACTGGCTTCCTCTTTCAATTTTTACTGCATTTCTTCCATTCCTCTCCTACCTACACTGATAGCAATAGCTTTACTCCTTTTTGGAAGTGAGCCGGGTTTCTACGGCTGGATTCCTAGGAATCATGATAGCTGTCTCTGAACATACTCCAGCTTGAATTTGTTAACCTTCAGGGCAGGCTGCCAGGTCCGTCTGTCCGCCCTTGCCAGTAAAGAGAGAGGTAATACTGGGTGAGAGGAGTGTGGCTCTGCAGCAGCTTCTAGGGAATGACTTCTTTTTACGTTGCTGTTATCGCTGTTTTGGGGTAAGTTACTGGTGTCCTTGCAGAATGTGAGAAGCTTCTGGGATTGAAAGCTCTTGTATTATAGAGAAGTAAAGAAATAGGAAAAAATTCTTTGCTGTGAGGGTGCTGAGGCCATAGCACAGAGAGGTTGTGGACTCCCCATCCCTGGAAGTGTCCAAGGCGAGGTTGGACTGGGCTTAGAGCAACCTGGTCTAGTGGAAGGTGTCCCTGCCCATGGCAGAGGGATGGAATGAGATGGTCTTTTAGGTTCCTTCCAATCCAACCATTCTATGATTCCATGAAATTTTTCTCTTTCTTGCAGAACTCATATATGGTGCTGGCCGGCTTGTCAGATGGACTTGTAGCCGTGTTTTCAGTGTCCCAGGGCCTGCCAGGGGACAACTGCTCCTACCTGTGCTCCCACACAGCAAACAGGTCCAAATTCAACATCTCCGACGACGACCCGCGGCAGAACCCGTACCCGGTGAGAGCCATGGAGGTCACCAACAGCGGGGCCGAGGTGTGGTACAGCAACGGCCCCGGCATCCTCGTCATCGACTGCGCCTGCATGGAGATCAGCAGGAGGCTGGAGCCCTTCAGCCCGCCCTCCACCATCACATCCATCGCCTGCAACTCCGAGTGCCACGGCGAGGAGGTGGTGTGGTGTCTGGATGATAAAAGCAACTTCCTGGTGATGTACCACGCCAGCACCTACCAGCTCTGTGCACGCTACTTCTGCGGGGACTGCAGCCCCCTCAGAGACATGTTTACAATCCAGCAGCCCTCGGCTGCCATCCCAGCCACAGCCCCCATCAGCCACGGGCCGGTGGAGAACAACCCCCCAGGGGACATGAGCATCATGTACAGCCCGGACGTGGGCACCCAGATCCTGAACCACCAGGACTCGCTCACAGATTACTGCTCTGTGTCTTCCTACTCCTCCTCGCCTCCCGGCAGGGTAACCCGCTGCCCCTCCAGCCTGCCCAGCTCACCCATGAGCTCTTCCAGTGCACCCTTCTCCGCAGATTTTGAGGAGTCGGAGAAATTCCACGAGCTTAAGGCTTCCCTGGATCACGATGCTTCGCCTGCAGGTGACAACACAGAGCATCTCCAAGCAGTCAAGATTCTTCCTGTAAAAGACCTCATCTGGATCCCCAGGTAAGTGGGTCACTTAGCAAAGCAACTTAGTCAAAATCCCTCCTGGCTGAACATGAGATTAACTCAGGCTAATTCAGCAGCTTTTGCATTCCCAGTATGATTCACCTGGCCAGAAAATCAAGGTACCATTAAGAAATTCTTTTCCCAGTACAATGGAACATGGATTTTCTATGCCTTTTGAAAGTAGTAGTGTTGAGCAGAATGGCCACGTGGAAGGCCTTGCTGGGTTGGTTTCAGCAGAATGAGAAGGGGGTGGTCAGACTCCAAGCCCTGTTTCCCCAGCTACTGAGGAAACAAGGAACAGCAGGGAGCCTCCTCGCTCTAACACAGCCCTGGCAAGTCCTGCTGCCTCCTGTGGAGCTGATGGAAACCTCTGGGAAGCTGATTTTGCTTGTCACAGTATCTCTGACTGCAGTGGATTCAGGATGCCCCGTGGCATTGCAGTTCTCCATCCCCTGCAAGACATCATGTGGCTGCAGGTGGGCGTGGAGCAGAGGATGGATATCCAGCATGGATCTTCCTCAGCTGACAGCATCTCCAGTGCTGAGGATGTGACATCTCCCCTGTTTCTCTTCTAGGAGAGGAGGGGACTTCATCATCATCGGGCTGGAGAAGGAATCGGGCACCCAGCGGGGCAGAGTGATCGCAGTGCTGAAGGCCGGGGAGCTGGCTCCCTACGGGTGAGGCTGACTGGGCACACCAATCTCCAGGGGCACAAGGGGACTGGGGGGCAGGGGGAAGCTCTGCAGGCTCCGAGGGCTCTTGGGAGCTCCCTCTTGGCTTCCAGCAGCCTCTGAGGAGTTCCCACCCAGAGGAGATGCAGTCACTGGTTGCACATCAAGATGTGTGCATTCTGTTAGAGCGGGGGGGACAGCGAGGGGAAGGCACTGTGGCTACAACCTGGTCTCCAAAATCCCCAGAGACCGAGCACCCCCGTAATGACACAGACAGGACTGTGCACAGTGTGATAAAGTCGGCCTGATCCTGCCTGGTGCTGGCTCCCGGTGCTCCGAGGGCACCTGGCAGAAGGTCGGAGCAGCTTGGCAGACCCAGGCCCCGCTCTCAGAACAAGAGGTGTATTTATGCAGAGCACGGCGCTTGTCTGTGACTGCATTCACGTGGGTCAGGTTGATATTCTGGCTCTAAATGAGCACCTTTGTGCTGTGGGCAATGACAGGCCAGGGGACGGCTCCTGGAGCACAGGGGAGAGCAGTTATATACGTTAATTTAAAATGTTTCATACAGCGAAGGAGAGTCCAAGTAAATAAATAGCTGCTGGAGAGGTGGGGGTGTTCCTGCTGATCACTTAAATACTGCTCTGGGATTGTACTATTTATGTCCAAACAAATGCAGGTTAAGCAGTGCTAAGGATTGTAAATGATCGTTTATTACCACCAGGCAAACACAACAGGAGATCAAAGGCTCCTGCCATTCCCTCTACTCTGAACTGAGTGTCTTTATCAGTTAGTTGGGAGGAGAGAATTCTCTTTATTGGTCACAGGTACTCTTAGGTTGGTTTTGCTTAACCCAAATTGCATGTGGAGTTGAGGCAAAGTGACATCTCAAACCTGTCCTGCCCTGCTGCCTGACTGGGCCAGGCACCATGGCCATTGGCCCTCCCTGTTTTAGCAGCAGGATAAAGAGTAGGGTAGTGCCTGCCTGCTTGAAGGGCAGAGCAGAGAGGGGAGGGAAGGGAGGGGTCTTTGTAGGGGCAGTTTGTGATAAAAACCAGCTGCCACGGACAGTCCTGTGGCCAGTGCTCCCAGCTGGGGACCTTTCTGGGGAAACAACTTGGGACCAGCCTTCCCCATCTGCTGTTGGAATGGTAGGAGCCCAGTGAGGGCTGGACTCCTGTCCCTCGGACCCTGCAAGGGAAAAGTGTCCTTATCTGCCCAGCCACCTCTCCCTGAGGTACCTGCAGGGCCAGCTTCAATGGAGACCATGAAGGAAGCACATACAACGCAGACCACACAGATCCCTGAATGCTGCCACAGCTGTGCCTACTGCTCTGGGCTCAGGACTCAGACCCTGAGCTGGCCGAGCTGGGCTCCATCCCACCTCCACACTGTATTCCAGACTGCAGAAGCTCTCGGCAGCCTGTCAGCTGTGTTATGATGGAGCTGTTCTGAAAATGCCCAGCTGGCAGCAGGAACAAGAGTCTGTGGATTTAGCAAATCAGGAGAATAGCAGCAACTTCAAATGCCACGGCAGACTTAAGCCCCCACCTGCATGTTTAGGCACCTGAATCCCTTTAAAAACCTTTTCCCGTGTCACTGAGCTGCTTGGTTTTGATGTGACACAGTTTCTGATCCCTCTCTTTGTTACATTCTCCTTGCTTAGGGATTTGCATCTTATAAAAAGCTTGTGTAGCTGGAAGGGAAGCTCATGAGCTGGTGCTGCACTTGCAGAGCTGCTCTTCCTTCCGTGTAATGCCCTTCCCTGCTCTCCTCTCCCTTCCCCAGGACGCTGGTGGATGCAGCTCTTGTAGCAAAGGACACGGTTGTGTGCTGCTTTGAGAACGAAAACATGGAGCGGTGCCTGGCTGTCTGGAGGGGCTGGAGTGCCAGAGACTTTGACATTTTCTACCAGGCCTACGAAGAGCTGGGAAGGCTCGAGACCTGCATGCGCAAGAGAAGGTAGTGCCCGTGGCGCTGGGATCCGAGACTCAACGGAGACGGGAGCGTCCTGGACTCGGAGACACGGCCTGAACCAGGGCTGATGGGGGGAGTGTGTGTCTGGTTTGCTGCTAGTGAGCACTGTGGGGTTCCCAGAGCCCCATCAGAGCTTTTGGGGAATGAAGAAACCGGTGTGAGCAGGGCCAGGACAAGCCTGGGAGCTGAGCCAGCTCTCGGCTCCCCTGCTCCATCACACACTCCCCTGCACTAGTTGAGAGTAGAGGCAGAGGTGGCTGCAGTTCTGCTCATCCCTCGATTTCCAGTTTGTTCTTCCCCGTTTTAAATTCCTTCCTCACCTTCAGCATGCCCTGGCTGCTGCTGCTGCTGCTTTTGTTGTGTGTGTGTCAGCCAGGAGAGCTCCGGTAGCTCCGTGGGCTCTTCCCTGGGAGCCTGAGCACGTTACAATCCCGGCTGCCTGCTGGCCGGCAGCGTGGGCACTGTGGGCTGTCACCCTGTTCCCAGGGAAAATGCATCTGCTGGAAGCCCTGCGCTGTGGGGCTGCTTCCCACCTCCCTGCAACTCCATTAGAGGCTACTTCAGGTGTGGTCCCCGTGTAGAGACACCCTGGTGTAGGAACCAGCGAGAAGCTGTGGCTGGCCACCGCATTCCTGGTTCCTAAAAGCTGTAGGGGTGCAGTGTTCCTGTGAGGGAGCCCAAAACAACCTGCCAGGAATGCTGCACCAGCAGTGAGTGAGCTGGTTCATGGCACTGCTGCCTTGTCGATGGAGCTGATGGAAAGCAAAGCCACTGGGTGTGACAGATATTCCTGGAATAGAGGAAGAGGAAGGAGCCCTGTGACCAGGAAGGTTTATAAGCTGTCTCTGCTCCAGTTCTCTTTCTCTTGGGAAATGCACTCTGGAGCAGCAGGAACACAATAAGCTCAGTTTGCCTGTGTATCTGTGCAGCTTCCGCCCACTACAGCTTGTACTTTATCTTCATTAGTGGCCTGGGATGCTGTATTGGCTCTGAATCCAATTGCACTTAATTATCCCAAGCATGTACAGCAGTGTAAAAAGTGCCCCCAGCTACGCACCCTGTATAAAAGTGTACAGTTTGAATTTTGGACCTTTCTTTTTCTTTTTTTTTATCCCAAGAAACTTGTGTGAGCATCGGCAAGGCTGGCCAAGGCCGAACGGGCAGGTTAACCCTCTGGTTCACATTTCTGTGGCAGGCTGCTAAAATGTCCTTCTTCAGAAACAGAATGTATCTTAAAATAAACCGATTCCTCCCCAGGATGACACTGCATTGGTGGTTTTTATTGGAAACCCAACTGGCATTGGGTGGTTGGGGTTTGCAGCGTGATTCAAGTTCTTGTCCTGATGAGCACAGCCGGAACTGGGGCTATGAGTACAGAGTGTCTCCATACCTGGCCTTGCCCGTCTCTGTCACCCTGTGCCTCCCCAGCAGCTCATGAAGCAGGTATGGCAGCACCAGAATTTCCCTCCCTTGCCAGGACACGCTCTCTGCCTGTTGTCTTAGGGCTGGGTAGGAGGTGACTCAGCCCTTCACTGCTCCCGGGGTTTGAGGCATTGTCACAGCTCACCCCAGGAGCTGATCCTGACTCGGGGTGAGCTATGAAGGAGCTATGGCTGTCACAGAGCTCATCAGCTGCATTTCCCTGAAACTGTCACCTGTCTCCATCCTGCTCCATCACCCAAAGCCTGCAGGTGCCTGCCGTGCATCCCTGTCGCCTGAGCTGGGGTTTAACCACCTCACAGTCACCTTCTCCAGATGACAGATTCCTTTGACATGCAGGAACTCTTCCATGATACACCTGAAGCCCCAACGGGAGCTATAAAGGGGCTCATTCTTTAATTTAGCCTTGCAGGTTTCCTTTGAGGAAACACCCTGCAGAACAACCACAGCAGTTCCTTATTGTCCCTCTTGACCAGAACACCTGAGGTGCTCTGCTGCTTCCAAAGCCACTGTGGGGTTGTGCCCACCAGTGCCCATGGGAGCAGTTGCAGCATCTCCCAAACCTTTGGTGGGCCCTGGCCAAGGCCTGGACGCAGAAGGGCCTTTGTTCTGCTGGACGCCGTGCTCTGGGGCTGTTACTGCACAACACCTTTCCCAACATGCTGAGGCATCGCTGCTCCAAACCCTGCCGGGTGAGTCAAGATGGTCATCTGGGGGGGGGAAGAGAAGGGGGTGGCACCTGGGTTTCACAGGACCTGGGAGAGATGCTGCAGTAGTGGGTGTGTGTCCCAAAACCTCCCAGGAGCAGCAGAGGGTCGGTTCCCGAAAGCAGCTGGGAGCCTGAGTATTGCTACCCTGGAATAAGAACAAAATCCCCCCCTTCAGCAGACCTGAAACCTCATTAGCACAAGGCTCCATTAAGCGAGCGCTGCACGTGCTGCGGGAATGATTCCCCAGGGGCAGAAATAAACAGACATTAAAACAAAATTAAGAAAACTCCCACCAGTTCAAACAGTTTCAGATTTCAGTGCTCCTTTCTGTCTCTCCCACCAGCAAAGCCTGTTCTCCTGATGGCAGGTACAGGTGAGGGGCATCAGGCATCCTGGGGAAAGGGATGGGGTCACAGCCAAAGGCAGGAAGAGCCCCCAGAGTCCGGGACCAAGGGGCAGCACAAGCCCCAGGGGTGGGTCTGGGGGAGCTGCGCGTATCACAGTCCTCACTATTTCATTTCAGCTGCTAAAAATAAGCCCAAGCAGGGCCCTGGCAGGGGGTTATTCCTTCAGCTGACTGAGGAGAGGCAAGAAAACAGCTTGGGTTTATTTTGTCAATGCCAGGTTTCCCCCAGCCCAGCCTCAGAGCAGCAGGAGCACTCGGAAGGGGCTCGGCGCTGGGAGGGAAGCGGATGCTCTCAGATGGGATTAACCCCCAGCACCAGCAGTGGGAGGGCAGCGGGTGCCAGGGCTGTTAATTACTCATCAAGGAAGCAAAGAGAGATGAACAGGACCTGCCCGGGATTAACTGAGCCCAAAACCCCCCCAGCTTCACTCCCTTGCTCAGCTGCCTCCTGAGAGCAGTGAGCCACACACGCCACCCTGAGCTTTTCCCTGGAGTGTTCAGTGGTCCTTTACCTGCTTTGAAAGGAATATATTCAGTTCCCAACTGGATGCTGATTCCTGTTCCTGGTTTGGGCTGTTTCCTTGCTGGCATCAGTGCAGGGTCAGGCCCTGGGATGAAGAACTGCTGTGCCCAGTACCAGCATCCCAGCTTGGGGCATGGCCTGAGTATTTTTGGCAGGGAGGCATGATGCGGAGGCAAACCACTGGTTGCATCCCATATCCAAGATCCCATATCCTGGTGCTCACTCAGGACATTTTGTGGCCCCAGCACAAGACCCCACCAGCCCAGGGCTGTCCAAACCCAATCAAACCCTCTGTGTGCAGGAAAACAGGGAATACTACAGCTCCAAACCCAACCAACCCCTCTGTGTGCAGGAAAAGAGGGACCACTAAGATACTTCTGCTAGGAAAGGAAAGAAGGGCTGGCCCTGCCTCGTTGCACACAGTGCCCTGGACAGTGGGGCAGGAATTGTCATAATTTGATATATTAGAGCAAAACCCACCCCTCGTGCCCTCATGACAGGGTGGGGGCAGATGAACACGGACACACCAGCTGGATGCTCCCCATCCCACGCAGCACCGAGGGCTCTCAGCTTCAGCATAAGGAAAAATAAGGTGATTTCTAAGGGGGGTGGGGAAAGGGGCAGCGCTGGCTGCTTTGTATTCTGCTACTGCAAGGACAGAGGAAATTAGTTTTCTTTAAGCAAACTTTAAAAGGACAGGAAATATCGTGGCTATTTCGGGCTGCCGGCCTGTCCTCGGCTTACCCCGGCCGGCAGCAGTGGATGGGAGCTGCATCAGGCTTCAGTGGCTTAACTCAGGTGGAGGAGGATAAGGATGGGGTGGGGGATGGAGATGGGAATGAGGATGGGGATTGTGATGAAGATTAGGATAAGGATGGGGCCAGGGGTGGAGTTGGGGGTGGGGATGAAAATTAGGAGAAGGATGGGACCAGGAATGGGGGTGGGGTTAAGGATGATGCCAGGGACTGGGCTGGGGCTGAGCTCACCTGGGACAGGTGCTCAGTACTGGGGGAATCACTGCCAAGTGATGCTGGCAGTGAGCAGAAGGCTGGGGTACATCCCCAACCCATGATGGAACAGCCACAGTGATTCAGGTTTCCCAGGGCCATTATGGTCCTACCCCAGCACACAGAACCATCCTGGCAGAGCCAGTTCTGGCAGAGCCAGTGCTGGCACAGCAAACAGCCTTTATCTGCCCCATATCGCAGCCTGTTTGCACTGGAGGTTTGTTCTATCACGAAATTACTTTCAACTGTGCCCCTTTTGGGAGCCCTCTAGGTGAAAAGTCAAAACCCCACAAAGATGGTGTTATTCTTTTGTCTTCTTTTTCTAAAACAGTCAGTGAGGCACAGAGCAGGACCCCAGCAAAGTCCTCCCAACACCCCCAGCCAAACAGGGGGGACCCCCAGTTTCCAAGACACTCCAGGCCAGCCTGCTGGAAATGTTGGAGCTGATTCAGGTCAATTGAAGTTGAGGTTTTTATTGAATTAAAGTGTGAAAGTAAACACGCCAGCCCTGTATTTGGGCTGTTATTTTTTTGATGTTAATTTAATTTTTTTCACCCCACTAAAAAAAGTGATTTAGAAGGTGGTAGAGATTCCTGGGCTGGAGGAGACCTGGGAGATGGTTTTGGAGCTTGGAAAGGACACGGACGCGTTTCTCACACCTGGGAAAGTGCCGGCAGCAATTCGGACGTGAGGAATAAAAGTGCTTCTGGCAACAGCAGCCAGGTAAAGTCCAGGAAAATAGATGGAAAGGATTCCTCATGGGATGCACTGCCTTGGCTGGGGAGCCCAGGTTGTCTCCAAGGCTGCCTAAGCCCAAGAAGGAGGTGGCTTTTGAGCTCCAACTGGAATCAAAACCCCTGAATTTGCTCTGGTCAGCACAACTCACGTTGGCGGAGTCCACTGGGTACAAAAGCATAAATTTAAAACAGGTCCCACGTGGGCAGTGTCCCACCAACCCAGGGATCACCATGGCCAGAGCAGAGGAGGAGCCCAGCAGGGCCTGGACCTTCTCCCCGTTTTTAATGCCTCTGTAAGATTTTCTTTCCAAAAAGCTCCTGGTTGCGGCTGGCTGTGCAAGCCGAGTATTTTTAGCAAGTATTCATGCAAAACGGCTCAGGATAATAATTTGCAATGTAAAGTTAGAGGCTTCCACAAAAACTCAAGAGTAAGCAGATTTGGGTCAGCGGGACTTTGTGCTGATTTTGCTGAAAGGAACCATCCAGCCAGGTCCAGGGGAGCTACCTGGGGCTGGAGCTGGTCACTGAGTTTTCCGTGTAATAAACCCCCACTGTGCCTAAAGGACCAAAACTTGAAATCCTTCCATGGACTGTGACTCTGCAAACTTACAGATAGATGTTCCACGTGTAAATAGTCACATCCAGCACGACAGTCACCAGAAGTACCTGTTGCCTTTCTGGACACACATTTTCCCTATCTCCCTTTGCCTCTTTTTGCCATCATCGATCTTGAGCAGGAGGGAAAAGCTTTTAGAAAACAGCATTAATAAATCCCCAGCCATGGGTGCTCAGAGAAGGTGAAGGGTTTAACCCCCTGCGCCCAGGGGCTGCAAAGCTCTGCTTGGGTGGGAGTTTTATTGCTGTGAGGATGCCCACGGCCAGCACAACATCCAACCCGGGTTACCTGCACCGGAATAACGAGGGAAAGAAGTCTCTCATATTTTTAATTGTTTTAATGAAGAAGAGCAGCATCTTGATAGCACATGACTGGGCACCATGTCCTTCATTTTCAGGATGACACCATCTCATTTTCTCACGTCTGTGGCCCAGAGGCAAAGCCTCCACGGTTTTCCAGCCTCCTCAGCATGAAGGAAACATCTGTCCAAACCAAACAACTGGAGTAAATTGCAGATGAAATGTTTCAGCCCCAGACGGGATTTCTGTCAAGGCTGGGTTAGCACCTTCCAGCTGACGGGTTCCACCTCAGTCCAGTTCCTTACAACTGGGCCGGCAAATGCCACTTATTTTAGTATAAAATGGGGTTTATGTGGTTAGACTTTGTCATAAAGGGTTATAATTAAAATTTAACTTTAAAATGGATTATTTTTAAGCTGAGAGTCCATAAAATGTGATCAATTGCAATGTGGGGCCTGCAAGCTTGGTGCAAAATGCACTTTTAACAGAGATTTGGTAACAGAATTAGAACTGTGGCAACTGAGCAAAAAACCCCAATACCAGATGGGTGCTGTTCACTAAATTGCTTTTTCCAGTTACATACATTCTGCTTTTACCAGCTGTTATGGGCTAAAAAAAGTCCTACATAATAATAAATGTTAATAAATAGAGTACAGGGCTTTTTTTCCCCCATTTTGGTGCTGTTCTTTGAGGTTCATATTCTTCAAGCTCTTTTCTGTACCACAAATACAAGTTGCTTTTTTTTTCCTTTTCCCTTGTGTGAAGAAACACCTCTGCAATCACTAAGATTCTTGCTTTGGGACTTAATTTTGTCCTCACACCACTACTGAACAACTCCTAGAGCTATTAAAAAATAAGTGCTCAACCCATTTAATAATTATTTTTACTGTGTTTTGAATACACAAAATATTAGGGCACCATTCAGCCTTGTCACGGTACGCATTTGAAATGTATACTTATGGGTATTTTCAGGCAGCAGAAGTACTTTAACATTTTCATGAGGAAAACGTCAAAACGAGGGAACGGCACAGCCCATCAGCACCAGAGCCTGATGAATGGGTCCGTTCTCCTTTTCCTCAGAGCCAAGGTATAAGCACTGAGCTCATCCCAGGCCAAAACACAACACAGAGGTCAAAACCCTTTGGAAGAGGGAGATCCTTTTACCTGGACTTACTTCCCAAAGTGTGTTACCTCTGTGCCTGCGCTGGGTGGAACGATATGGACTGACGACGTGAGCAGCTCCGATTGCAAATAAAAAATCTTTATTGCATCTTAGAAGCAAGTCTTAAAAAAAAAAAAGAAAAGAAAAGAAAAAAAGAAAGGGAAAAAAATAAAGAGTAGGGAAAGAAAAATTTTCCATGCACTGAATCCATCCATGTACCTACATCCTTGGGACTGTCACCAGAAAAGGATGAACATTGTAAGACACAGACTCTATGCTAGTTGCAGTTCACATTCCATACACGTGTAAACAATCGTTATTTCTTCTACTGGAATAACAATTGCTCCGTAAGATCCCTTCAAACACGGCAACAACCACCTAAGCTTTGGGTTTTCTCCATTCCTTCACTCGTCTCCACTTCCCAAAGAGTAGGCCAAGTGGAACTGAGGGCAATGAGATGAAATGGGGCTGCAGGATACGATAGAAAAATATATTGTTCGCTGGTTTTTATTTTTTGTTTCTGCTGAGCAGGATATTTACAGGTACATAGGTCCCAAGAGATCATCTGCTTCAATGACAATGTCCATTCACTGTCTAAGTCTCAGTGTACAGGGTTCCCTATCTGGCTTTAAGGCACTTTGTGTATTTTCTCTTACCTTGCTAGGTGTTAACTCATAGGGATCACACTTTCCTTGTGTTCAGCCTCCTCATCCCCAGTTCCTCTTAGAATACCAAAAAAAATCCTAAACTCACTGAAGTCATTCCAAAAATGTTAAAGAAATTTGGGGGGGGGGAAAAAAGATTCATGAAAAAATATTTTAGAAAGTAATCTTTGGAGATCATTTACTGTAAGTATGATGTACACTACCTTATCAGTGAGAAGATGCAATACATTCCTAATATATATATATATATTTACACACACATATATATATATATAAAATATTAAAATGACTAAAGATACTCAAGGAAAGGTCAAGAACCTAAAACAATGGATATTAAATAAATTAACGGTCTAGCAGATACAGAAAAAAAAATAATCCCAAAACAAATCTAGTAATCAAATGTAATAATTGTTCCCGTTAACATCACGCAACCAACTGAACAAAATCGATGCGATCGGGCACAGGACACTCGGTGCAGAGGAGTTTTCCAAGTTCTCCTCAGGGATCTTGGATTGTTCGTTGTGTGCTGTCGTTTGGCTGCGAGGGATTCCCATTTCCCAGCCTCCTCCCCTCGCTCATCAGGCATTTCCTGGTCGCATCGCTCAGCCCTCGGACGGCGGCTGAGGACAATACACAGAACCCACCACGGATTCCCCAAACATTCTCTCTGTATATGGACCAAATATCAAACACAGCAATTTCTACAAGGACTAATTGGATCGCGGGTTGTGCTTACTTCCTTCCCTCGCCTGCCCATAATAAGTGGAAGTGTATTTTTAAACTGAAAAAATCAGCTATTAGGGGAAAAAAAAAACCAACCTCCTGCAATTACCACCCTTCTCATCGCCACAGCGACTCAGATTTTCTAATGCAATTTAAAAATTAATGGCTAATCCTGAACCAAAGGAGCAGAATCTTTGCACGGTAGCAGTCACACCAAAACATTTAGACACAGCATTTTGTCACTTGGCTTTGCACGCTCAGGTCCCAATTTACAGAATCCCAGCCATGAAGATGGCAGTGGAAATGGTAGGAAACAAACTTTTGTTCATAAGGAAATTCTAATTCAAGTCAGAATTCCACTGATTGGTCAGATAACTCTTAAACAATTCTTTTTTTCTTTTTTTTTGTTTGAAGGCAAATATTGATCACAGTTTTGTTCAAAACCAAAAACACAACAACAAAAATACCCAAGGGCCTTGTTCTTCTCAAAACGAGCGCTTTGTAAGAAAACAACGATGATTTCTAAAATATATCCTGTGTGGTCTTTTAAAAGTGAATTATCAAAAAACATTTTCCCAAAAATAAATTAGATAATTAAAAAAAATGTCTTTTCCAGCATAGCTGGACATTAGGCTGTCCTCACTGAGCCATTAGTATTGCTGCTTTTCCCAAAATTTGGGTCGTTTTTTTCAAACCATATCTCAGCCAGCTGTTGTGTGGACCCATAAGTTGAAGCTTTGGACCCCAAGCACATTTTATATTGTTTTGGATCAAGATTAGGGTCACAAAAAACAGGGTGATGCACATGGACTACTCCAATTTCTTGGCTTCGGAAAGTTTTTAAGCCAGCTTGAATGACTTTGTTAAATAGATCTACATCTTCAAGGCCCCAACCTTGGATGGAGACATCAAAGCCACCTGCTCGAAGAAGGTCACCTTTGTAAATACAGGTGATACCAAAGCCATAGTTCCTCCAGAAACCTGTTTTCTGAGTGAAGGCAAAATGATTGTCACTAGGAACCTTTCCACTATAAACAATCTTTGGATCATACTGGCTAAAAATGATGGGAAAATATACTTGCTGACCCAAAACTGTATTGGCTCTACACCGCTGGAGGAATTCTGTGGTAAACACTAAGTCAACATCACAGAAGAAAAGTAAAGACTCGTTCTGGAACTGAGAAGATCCAACTTCCAGAGCCAGTGCCCTCGAGAACTCCCCCGACACCGGCAGAACCTGCATGTCCGCCTTGGGGTATTTGGAGCGGTAATCTCTCATCAGCTCGATTTGCTTTGCTTTGTCAGGGTTGGAGTTGGAATTGAAAAGCAGGACAACCAGCTTGACGTTCTGGTTTGGAATGAGGCACGTCTTTTCAAAATTCCCCATGAACCTTGCAAACATGTCAAAACGTCCGGAGAGAGGGATCAGGATGTTGATCTTCTTGTCTTTGAGCTCCTTCCTTTCTGCTTTGGACCTGCTCAGTTGGAAGGGGACAAACATCTTCAGTGAGTTGGAGAGGAAGGACAAGGACCCAGAATCCTGGTTGATTTTGCTGGCCAGCTCTCTGGCGTCCATCTCTTCGTGCTCCATGAACTGGATCTTGCTGAAGGTCTGCTGCAGGTACGCGTGCCTTCGCACAGGGACCGTCATCTTCTTCCCCTTGTGCTTCTTGTAGAGAAGCAGCAGGTCCAGCACGTACTCTGCTCCGTACATGGGGTTCACCCTGCGGTATCCATACTGTATTTCCTTGAAATCGATGATCCTCCCCCGGGTCTTGGCGTTGGCGTTGATCATTTCCATGACCTGCATAACAATGTCATCCAACGCTTCGCGCTGGGACGAATCCATTCCTCTCCGAGGCGGCTGCCCGTCGGCAGCCGAATACAAATATTTTCCTGTAAGAAACTCCCACTCCAGTATCTCTTCCCGGTGGCGGGGCTGGAACCGCATGAAGGAGGGCGGCATCCCCAGCTGCAGGTCCTCCTTGTGGATTTCGGTGTTGCTGTACTTGCTCATGAGCACGATCTCGCGGTGCAGCTGCACGGTGCGGTGGCGCAGCTCCGCGATCTTGCGGCTCAGCATGTAGCTGTGCAGCCTGTACTGGTACGGCGGGTTCTTGTTGGGGTGCAGCGTTATGGCTCGGTGTATTTTGCTGTTCCTCAGGTCTCGGATGTAGCCTTTTTTGTTCTTCTCGTAATTCTCGTAGAATAGCTGCTGCATCTAGAAGAGAGAGAGAAAGAGAGAGAGGAGAAGTCAGAGTCTCGGCAGTGTTGACCCTGTGAAAGTTTGCCCACGCAACCCCGCTGGGAGAGAACTCCCCCTCGCTCGCAGGGCCAGAAGGCTTTCTGAATAAGCTGTTCTTGGGTTTAGGCACAGGTTGTAGCAATACCAGCTGCTATTCAAGGAAATTAAGAGGATTATTCATTGTAAACTGGTGAAAGAAACATCTATCATGGATTTGGGATTACTACAGCCCATTCTAGGGATACCACCGGCGGCCAAACAATTCAGCAGTAAGTCGATTGTAAGCTCATTTCTTCGCAACAACACACCATCACCAGGAAAATAACACCGTGAAGTGTTCACTACAAAACTCTTATTATTCATCTGTTTCCCATTGTTTTAATATTAATAATAAAGAACAATAAAAACAGATGCCATGTACATACTAAGCAAATCTGACAACATCTCTTCCATTATACCCAAATGCCACTTAGGCATTAAAAATCCAGGTTTAGGCATTAAAAATGCAGGTTGCTGAATGTTTTAGTCAAGATGCCAAATATGCTACCCCAAGTGCTGCAGTGCAAAGCTACAACTGTCATTTAAAAATGTCAATGGACAGTATAGTGCACCTGAGATTTCCAGAGTTCCAGAAGTCAGGTAATACAGGATGCATGTGTACAGCAGAATAAAAACATCCTTAACATGGCCTTTGCTATTTCAAAACAAGAAGATAGTGAGCTGAGATTAGATTCACAAGTCTTAGGAAAGCAGACAAACCAGCTTTACAGTCCTCAGTAGCTCAGGCAGTTGCTGATATCATAAAAGACAAACCAGGATGATAATGTGGAAAATCAACTGATAAAAAAACCTTGAGGCCAAAGGTATATACCATCTTAGATAATGGAAATTTAAAAAGACCATGGGCAGATTCTATGTAACAGCACAAACGTCATCAACCTGCCAAAGCTGACACAGCACCTTCATTCAATATGGTACCCAATCTCTGTTACTGGCAGTGGAATCTGCCACAGGTAACACAGTCAGTAAAGTTCGTGTAAAAGCAGCTGTACAGATCAGCAAAGAGCCAACCCCAAAAAAAGAAACAGGGAGAATGTCTCAAATATGATGGGAATTAAACAGAGCACTAAAAGGAAAATCACCAGCACAGAAATCTTCCCTTCACCAGCTGCTCAGAGCCAGCACAAGTCCTGTTTTATTAGGCCTTCGGTTGCATTTTTCCCATTATTGTGGACAGACACTGAATCTTAGGGATAAACTTACACCTGGATTTAATTGCTGCTATCTTAACAAGCTGGCTGTGTGCATGCTGAAACCTGACATTCGGCGTATCGCCGCCGACAGCACGGAGCAAGCTGAGCCTACTGGGAGCACGGATTTTAATCTGAGCAAATGTAAATCACTGCAAAGGAGGGAGGAAGGAATTTCAGCCGGACTGAGAAAGAAAGGACATTTATTCCGTGGGTCACCACCAGTCCCCCGCCCCCTCTCCTTCAAGTTCACCTTCTTCCCGCTCTCCCCGAGTGATCCCTGCTGCGTGCATGCTGTCTGGGAGCAATCCAGGCCAGAGGATGGATGGATCTGCACAGCAACGCAGCCAAAGGAGAACATCTTGGCCATGGCCCCTTGGCAGGCCTCAGATGAGCTGCCTGTCAAGATGTATAATATCCCTTTAGAAGTCATGCAAGATTTAAAAGAGCGCTACGGGCAGAGGTTAGCTGGTCTAATCCCACGTCCAGCAGAGTTATCCAAACTGAATGAACCTCAAGCTTTCCCAAGAAACACAGTTTTTCCAGTCACCCAAAAGACTGTTCTTCATTTGTATCCCTGTATTGTTTCCTCTACTAATAACACTTCATTTTTTCTGGTCATTTTGAACCTTGCTGTTGCTGTGAAGGGCTCTAGGAGACCCCAAATCACACCTACTTAGGGTCAGTCCTGTGAGCACGGTTTATTACAGTGGACAACAATAAACAACTTCACACAGGAAGAACAGGATCAGTCCAACACTGCAGGACCCACTTATTCTACTGACAACACTGATCTATCCCCTAACACTGTGTGTATGTAGAACTAGAAGTATTAAAGGCATATGGTAATCAATTTCACTGACATTTTAACTACAACTCCAGGCAGAGGCTTTTCCAGGAGTACTGTGACATTAGATAAAAATCCTTAAATCACATCATTAGGCCACCATTATTTAAAGGAAAACTGGCAATAGGATTTAATTTCAAGTTTTGAATTTATAAGACAACAAAATCAAGACCATGCAGCCTGAATGCATTTACTCTGAAATTGCTACCTAGGGCATTCTGAAAAGGAAACCATGAGAAGCAGAAAGGCTTTCAGATTACACAACAAAGTTTTAATAGAATACCGATGGGTAGGAAAATGTTATGAAACTTCCCAATACAAGTAAAGATAGGAACCCCTAGCAAATGGCACAAATTAAAATTAAGAAGCATATTTGAAAGCTCTGGCTTGCCACTCAGGAGTAACCTCTTTGGGTAGACCGGTTAACTTCTAATACTCCTTGCCCCTCCCCAAAACTAGCTTGCTTCGAAAACTGAACTGAAAACAAAACATATCTAAGCAAGACTTTACTGGGGCTTCAACACAAAGCAATTTACAACTGAAACATCTATTAACAGCCACCTTGCTCCAGCCAAAAAGGTGACAACTGCCCAAGCCCCGCGCTCCAGCCAACCCTGCGGTGCAGCTAATGAGAAGCACCACAGTAGCCAGGCTTTTATATAATCCTATTTTTCAGAAGAATGCCTTGCAAGGCTGGCACGTTCAATGTTTTTCCTATGAAGTCTCCCCTTCTCCTACTCCAGCGTCCCCCTTGTCCCCTCGCATTCAGCAGGCAGCAGCAGGCACGGGGTGTGCCAGGATCCCGCAGCCCCGATCCCTCTCTGGGAGCCAAGGTACACCCCACACCGGCAGCAAACACAAAGAAGGGAACTGGAAGGGGTTAATCAATTCCCTACAGAGAGTACAAGGAGTTACAAACTATTTTTTCACAGCAACACCAAGTGCTGTACACAAAGTCCAAGTGGCCAGTGGAGCAATTTAACCCTCCCCAGACCAAGGTGCTGGCAGACACTTGACCCAGTGCCACAGAAGGGCTGCGAGGCCCAAGAGCTTTCCCCCAGAAACCAGCCCCACATGGATTGTGTTTGCTCACCCACACCTACAGACTTGAAGGAAATGAGCAGTTCCCTCCACACCGTTTAACAGCTCCACCAACATTCATCTGCCCAAATCATTAAGGCTCCCCAGCACTGGGTTCAATCACTAATAAGGGCAATACCCAACTATCACAGGTCACTGCTAACATAATTTCTTACCATATTTGGGTCCAAAACACTACGCTAAATATTACCAATCAGCACACGCTGGCTTTTGACTCCATGCAATACCAGAAAGCCATAAGGAAGACACAAAATCATAATTAACTCTTGTGTACATCATCAATAGGTGGGTGGAAGAAGGCCACAGAGAAAGGAATACCTGTGATTTATTTGCTCCTCCCAGTCACTAAACACACGTGGGGAGCGGCACAAGCCCAGGACACGCACGTCTCGCACAGACATTACGTGCAAACTTCCCCATGCCCAGAGTCTTGAGAGCTGAACTCTTGCAAACTCTTCTTTTAGTGAAACAGGTTTCTCTATGATTCTTCTTTTTAAAAAGAACCTTTCATGGATATTAATTTTGCAATGATTATATTCTAAGCATGCTTTATTCTAGTGCAGAGCACTGAGAGCGTAGGGATACAAAGAAGAGCTACTCTTTATTGACCACTATTTACTCTAGACCTGTTGAAGCCTTAAAAACCCTAATGTTCCCCAAACCATTAGAGACTGAATGTTTAAACTGTGGTACAGCTGTTGTGGGCACTGCTGGCTCATGTCCAAAAGACCAACTGAAAGGAGAGAGTGTTATGTTCTTCGTTTTAAATGAAGAAGTCTTTTGCAGGCCAAAAAAAAGTGTACTGGAGAAAATGGACTTTAAAAATAAGACCAGTTTATGCAGAAACTGGCCCGCAGCCACGGATTAGCCCCCAAGGGCTTTCTCTCACAGCTCCAGATTGTGCTACCAGAGCCCAGAAAACGCAGCGCCACAAGTCTCATGAAAAGCAATCATGGATAAGACATGTTGCACGGCAGGTTTCAAAATGCCCAAGATGGGCTTTAAATACAAAGCCCAGCTAATTAAAAGCCCGAATGATGTGTAATGTCACCTAGCTCTGAGCACCTGCATTGGGAGGAGATGAGGATGTGGGTCCCAGTGTGGAGCTGTTCTCCTGTGGGAGCAACGTGGGTGCTGGGACAGCCCCAACCCTGCCCCTCAGCTCCGCAGCCAGGATGCTCCATGTCCATCTCCTTCTCGCTCCTCCTTCCAGAGAGGTGCCAGAGCTGGTGCAAGGAAGGGGGCAGCTCCTGTTGGCTGGTTGAAGTGAAATGAAAGACTTTCTGCACCCACATCCCAAGGAACTGCACGAAGTAACTGTAGCTGCACTAGCACAATTTTGCCACTTTGCACTGATTAACCACAACAGACATCCAGATATTTCTGGTTTTTACATCACCAGTATAGCTCAACTGATGAAAACTTTTGCCAAGGGAAAGGAGCAGTGGGGCTTTGTTTACTGCTGACTTCCCTTTGCTAGAGGGAAAGACTGCAGGGACCTCCTGGATACACCTCTGTATTCAGGTTTCCTTCTGTTTAAATCCTGATGCTTTATATCCCACAGCTAAACACTGACATGACTGAAGCCACTCCTTCAAACAGAGCTATTATGGTGGAGACAAACACAGGGAAGTAATGGATAAACACTCATTTCCAGTGAACTCGGCCACTCTTTCATGGCTTTAACCTCCCCAGTTGCCACTACAGGAAAGGATGCAGGAAACGCCACTCGGCGCTGGGAGATCAGACTTCCCTCTCAGCTGGCAAGTGAAGCCCTGAGCTCCGGAGCATGATTAAATTACGTGATTCTTCAGACAAGTTACTTCTCACACAAATTTCATCATGTACTGCTGGTTCACGTTTGCTTTGTTTCATAAAGAGAGGCAAGAGAATCATCCCGAGCAGTCAGTACTCAAAATTTCCATGGCAGACTGCTGGGGAAGCAGAGGCAGATCCAGCTGTGACCTCTGGGTGCAGTAAGTCCAGGCATGCTCTGAAGCAAGAAGTTTATTTGCCTCTTCTTATATGATCCTAAGTGAAACAGTGCCGGTCTCACTCGAGAGCCTCGCAGTGCCTTCTGCATTGCTCTCCTCTCCAAAGTATTCCAGAAAGGAAGCCAAGTACTAAGGCAAGTTTCAAGCACAGCAAAATCAAGGTCATTGAATTCCCAAGGAATCTGTGAATTAGGAGAGTTACTTGCTGGAGTTCAAGCTTTTGTGAACCATACCAAGTAGCTGTTTAATTAAACAACTGTTTTTCTCCCAATCCTTTCTTGTTTAAGCAAGTAGAAGAGCTTAAAAATTACTTATTCATTTACACTTTCTCAAACCAAGTAGCCTTTAAAGTATTTCCAGCTTGGCAAAGGAAAGAAGAAAACCTGCAAAAATGAATGGGTCTTCAAAACTGGCATCGTGTACCTCACCTCTGACCCTGAGCTCGACGATCTCATTACCCAAAACCTACACGTGGGAGCAGTCCAAGGCACTTGCGAACTGAGATCCTCCAGCTAGGAAGCAGAGAACTTCCCTGCTTCTGGCCCTGCATTAAACTGAGCTTCGTCCTCCTGGTCTAAATGAGGATATAGAAACCAGATAAAACAGAACGTGCCAGTTTAGGATATTTAGACTTAACTGTGCAAACCTTAGGAGAGCTGGATGTGATTGCGAAGTTTTCATCCAAAAGGTTCTGATTTGACAGAAACAAAAACAAATAAAATACCACTAAACATTAACAAATGTTCTATGCTACAGCTATTAAAGAAGCAGAACACTGTAGGTGCAAATGACTAATTGTCATTGGGATTGCCTGAGAAAGTGTAATCAAAAGTTGCTTCTAGCATAATTTCCAAATTACGAGTCCTGGTGCAAACTGCTGCTCTTCACAAGGCTCGCCCTTGCTCAAGTTAAGGCTCTGACCCATGGGGCAAATGATTCAGCTCTCCCTCTCCAGCCTCTGTCCCAGATCCAAACAAAACCAGGGATACAGTGACTCGCTGCTGATTGCTCATTTAAAGGCCACACTCAGGGATGATGCCAAATTACTTGCACACCAAATCTACTGTGCCTCAGGATTTCTTTTTCTTGTTGTCAACTCCACACGTTTACTCCACAGTGCAGGCAGAGCAGAAGAAAACTTGTTTTTCATTATGAATTTCAACAGGCCCATGAAAGACAGAGCCACAGCCTTGGAAGTCTGTATCTGCTCTTTCTCATGCGAAGTGTTAAGATTCCAGAGGAGCAGCACATGACCCTTGGAGGGGAGTTTCTTGGAGATGATGAGCAGAAAGCTTCTGAAACCCTGGCCAATATTTTTTGGATGCCAAAAACAGAGTTAGAGGGATGCAGTTTCCTCTGAACATAGACTACAGAAGAGAAGACCTCTTCTGGACTGCTGTGTGTTTTTCCACCATGTGTTTTCAAGAAGCAGTAATGTAATCATTTAGAAATACTTTTGTTCATGGAATTCAAAGATTCCTATTTGGGAGCTACTTTCTACATCCAGTGGTTTTGTAGAAGTTGCGAGCCATGATGGATGATGAGCCTTTTTGGTCCACTTGGCAAGGCTACCAAAAGCTGCTTCTTACAGGGGGGTAGAGAAGAAACCCTCTGCTTGGAGGAATTTCAGCTGCAGCCCAGGCAGCCACCCACCATCTCAGCATCAATCCAGCATCAGAAATCCAAGCTGGAGCAGTGCAGCCTCTCTGCCAGACTGGATGGGGAAAGCAGTGATCCTGCATCACACACCACCCCAGGTCTCCACATCTCTGCCAACACCAGATTCTGCAAGAAGCCTGAGGGGGAAGCATTGGCTCCAGTGGGTCTGTCTGCAGGATCCCTCCCTGTCAGTCTTGCCCATATGTGCCCACCAGCACAGCTTTCTGTTGCTGCAGGATGCTTCAGGAACCTCCACCCCTGAGTAGGCACACGGAGCCCTACACGGAGACAATGTCACAGTAACAGCACTGAAGGACAGGGCTGAGCCAGTCACATCAGCACAAAGCTCTGAATCTCTCTTGAGCCTTCACAGGAGATTACTGTGAATTTAATTAGGCAAAGATTCAGCCTCACAATAGCAACTGCTGCAGCTCTTCCCTGTATGGAAAAAGGTGGGAGTGTATTTTAAAAAACAGGCTCATTTGCAAGACATTCATCACTTCCAGCTTAAGCAGAACCCTTTTGGATGAGGAGGGCCACAGCCCCTTTTTCATGGCAACAGACCATGCTTGCTATTTCTGATCCTTTGAGAAGATTTGTGTCAGGAATACACCTTTGGGAAAGGGGCAAGAAGGGAGCTGGGAATGCTGAATTAAATCCCCAAGACAAGGCCAACTGCTCAACTGCCTGTGTCAAAGCTGCAGCCCCTCAGACCTGCAGTGCCAAAACAGCCTTGAAGTGAGAGAGCATCTTCCGTAACTGCATTTATAAATCCATCTGCGTTATGCTTTCCTAACAACTGATGGTAAAAGCACTTCTCTGCCAGCCACATCAGTATCAGCTGATGAAAACTGACAGAAAACTGGGAATATATAACATTTCTAATTCCTCTGTTGGTGATCCCTCCTCCCAGATGCCACAACAGTCACTCCATGGGTGCTGCTGCGTTGCGCCTCTGCCAGGCGAGCAGCTGGAAGAAGGGATGTTGTTAAGGAGGCACTCTTGAAACCTTCACCCCTTCCAAATTACTGATGGCCTGTCCCTAGGAGGTGGCAGCTGCACACCACTTCATGCTGGTGGGGTTAACCGAAACACAGAACCAGCCAGCATTCAAGTAACACTCTGAGAGGGCTCATTCTGTCCACTTGGTCCCGCTGGATCAATGCGGCTCCGCTCGCATCTCACCGGTGTCACCTGGTTTGCAACAGCACAAAGGAAAAGATGATGGTGAATCACTGTGTTAACTGCAGGGCACAGCCATCTCTCTTCCAGGCTTGGATTTCCATGAGTGCTCCAACATGGTGCTCTCTAGCTGCTTTTTCCAGGATCACGCTGAGATATCCATGGTTGGCCGCTGCTGAAGGCTGGTCTGCTCTGAGCGGGGTGGGAGCTGGCAGCACGAGGCAGTGCTGGGTTTCCTGCTCAGGTCTGCTGTCAGCAGTAATCACTGTCACAGAAATCACAGAGTATTCTGAGTTGGAAGGGACCCAGAGGGATCACTGAGTCCAACTCTTAAGTGAATGGCCCATACTGGGATAAAACCCACGACCCTGGTGTTCAACCAGCTCAGCTCATCTCAGTACACCCCTCCATGGCATCCAGCAATGAAGCAGGAACTCACTCAAATTAACCTGGATTTAAAAGAACATCTCCTTTTACTCCTGTTGGTAGAAAACCAGAACAAGCTATGGAGTTCCTTAGAGACCCCCACAGAACCAGTGCCCAGTACAGACACAACGTTTGTGACGCAGGCAGAGGGTTTCACTCCTCTTTCACCCGTCTGAGAGCTCAGAGAGTTCTTCATCTCCAATCTGTTTTTTCAGCCAGAGCCACCATTTCTGGAGCTGGTTTGAAGACTGACTACAAGGGCCTGGACTCAATCACCAGCTTGTTTCACACGGGGAGCAGCGCAGGGTGACGGCTTCCAGGGCTCACCAAAGCTGCACAGCATTGTTCTCAAGTGTCTATATGAAACGTGTACACTTTTTTTTTTTTGCCCAAAGAATTGTTTAGCAATTGCTCAGAGGAGGGGAGGGAAATAAAGTCACAAACCCTTGTTTTATGTGGAGAAGCCACATGTTTCAGTCAGCCCACGAGGATCCACAGCTGAGCCCTGGCCTGGGGATAGCAGAGCTTTAGAAGGTTGTGATGGTAACGAGCACTGTGCGGTAATGCCGCTGCTGCAGACAGAATTTCCACAGTGAGATGATGATTGCACAAGAGTTTCTGTAGTGCTTGTACCATTACCACGCACGACTTAAAGCCTTCCTGCTCTTCTGTGCTGAGTTTAAAAACAAAATCTGCCCTTTGTCTCATCACTGGAAAACATACGTACATCATCCACAGTAGACTTGGCACTGCCAAAACCATTCCAGGACAAGGTCCCTGCCATCTAAAGTAAGTGCAATACACAGTTGTTTGGTTTTAAAAAACGCAGCTCTTTGATCAAGAGGGGATCAGCAGATGAGTTCTGCCCATTCAGGGGGCTGATAAATCTCTCAAGAATTTGCCTTTCATGCCCTGTAACCCAAAAGGGCCATAAATTGTGAATTAATAGCTCTAACTACAAAGGTCACCTGTTTTTACTGCTTGCTTTGCTGAAGCACAAGGGAGAATATATTTTAAATAAGTCACTTTTTAGGGGAAAGCTGTGATTTACTAATTATTAATTTGGATAGAGTTGGCAGGGTGGGTGCAGATTTAACACCCTGGAAAGAAAAATGGTGAAAGAAGGGAAAAGGGCTGAAAGAAGGGAAAAGGGCTGAAAGAAGGGAAAAGCACTGCTGCACATGCACAGATCTGGGACCAACCCGTTCCTCTGCAGTTTCACATATGCTCAGAAGCAGAAGAAAGGCAACATCTTTCTAGGCAGCCACAGTTTTTATTGTCCTCCTGTCAGTGGAACAACTTTCTCATTATTAAAACGAGCTGTCAGGCAGACTGGCATTTCCCTCCTCGCCGTGTCCAAGTTAGCCCGTTCGTTCAAATATGGTTAAAAATTTCACATAGTGTTGCTGGCTAACTGTATATGGTCTGAGGTTTTCTGGAAGTTTGCTGTCTGGCACAGCCTGGACAAGGAACAAGCAGCGTTACTCTGCAGCGCTCTGTAACCAAGTGCCTCTTGCATTACACACGGTCTGTCAGAGCCAGGGGTTCACCTCCATGTGGGTGTTTAAGCCTCGCTGATGTTCATCATCCATCATCCAGCTCTGACCAAGAGAATATTCAACTGCTCTTTTTGTAATGCTCTAAATTGAAACAGAAGATGTGGATGCTGATAAATGCAATTATGCTGAATGTAAATGCATTAGAAATGGAAAGGAAAAAAACCACTGTCTCAAATACTCCCTAGTTTGGGGAAGGATTTGCTACTCACACAACGTAAGTGAACTCTCTTTTGAATATTAGCTGCACATACAAAGAGGTTTTGGGTCCCTTTCTAGGGTTTTCTTTGCTTCCAACCTGGAGGACACTTTCTTCTGCTGGCTGCAACCAAGCTGCCACAGGTGCAGTTTTGGGAGAGCAGACCTGGCTCCAAAACTCGTGCCCATTGCCTGCAGCCACCACAGCTTGGTCCCTCCATCCCTCCAGCTGCCAGCCTGCAGCCTACAAGCCTCAGCTTGCACCCTGCTGGTGTTTCCTTTCCCTCTCCCTTGGCCACTGCAGTCTTTCCAGATTTGGAAACCAGGCAGCTTGGAGGAATTTATCATTTTCATTAGTGACTTTCCCATACCCCATTGGCATTTTTTCACTCATCTGAGAGACAGGGGCAATAGAAGATCACCTGGGTGGTTCTGGCCTGTTGGGTCAAGGTCCCGCTGCTTCAGGAAACGTCATGTGTGCTCACTCAACAGAGAAAGGCAGGGAGGGAGGAAAAGCCATTGCTGAGAATGTAGAAGGAGCTTTAGCCAACAGATGAAGAAGGCCAGTGGAGCTTGCAGCTTCCTTCAGCAGACAGCAATGCCTTGTCTTCTTATGACCCATTTTTAGTTGCTGATCCACGACATTTCAGGGATTTGACTCATGAATAGAAAATGACTTGTGCTGGGTTTGCCAAAAAGCCTTCTCCTTGCTGCAAGAAGCCTGGGCTGCTTTGAAGTAGCTCCTGAACCAAGACAATTTACAGCCTGACAGCTTAAAGCTGCATTGAAATGGGCTCTGGTGTCCTCGGGGTGTTATAAATCGCCGCGGTTCAGAGGCAGGCGGGCCCGGGAGGGCAGGGTGCATGGATGGGGACTGTGTTCTTCTGCTGTCCCACAAAGGCACTGCCATGAGGGAGCCAGAGCCCTTCAATGGGGCTTTCAGAGGGACACACAGGACTACTTTCTGCTGCTCTTTCCTCAGTACTCTTCTGAGATATACTTGTATCATCTGAACTGCAGGTTGTTCCCGAGTTCAGCGTGGTTTTGAGCTGAGCTAATCCGGGCTCTGACATGCACCCCATGAGCAAATAGGTGCTCCCAACTCCCACCCAACAGCAGGCTTGGAAACCTCTCTCGAGAGCAAGTGTTTGGGAACAGGCTCAGCTGGTGACAAGGGGATCCATTGCTGACTCAGCCCTGGGGGCTGCACCTTGTGTCAGAAGGCAAAGTGGGCACCAACACTTTATATGAGTCTTAAAATAGCAGCACTGCTCAACACAGCTCATCTGGCAGGGCCCAGAGTCACCCCCAGAGCTCTAGATGGGAGGACAGCTCTCACTCTGCTCAAGGACATCTGTCAGGGATGTCTTTGGTAGCCACAACCTGATTTGGGATGCCTGATCCAGCAGTAGTTTTCTCGAAAGCCTACAGAAGGAGCTTTGCATGTACCCCAGGATTCTCACCCTCATTTTGTGGCTGTTCTGCCCATCCCCGTTTGGGGTTTCCCATCCCAGAGCCAGGGAATGTCGTGTAGGCTGTGGGACCGTGCTCTTCATCAAGCCCTGCCTTTGCCTCATCTTGATGTGAATGCCAAAGTCAAATATAATCCGCCCACCCAAACCAGATGTTAGAAACCTGTCTGTCTCTCTTCAGCTGTCCTCTGAGGTCTGGCCTCCTGTCAAATGCCCGAGGCGAGAGTTTTCTTTTTTATTTTTAAGGCAATGATAATACGTTCAAAGGCTCTTTCTTCTGTTTGGAGAGAGCAAATCTACACCTGGTCCAGAAGTGCTTCAATACACACCAGCAACTAACAAATCTCTGTCTCTGAGGGAAGTTTGACCTCTTGACTTTCAAAATAGCTGTTTCCTCCCTTCACAGAAATTTTAACAGCTAATTCAGTAGTGCCATAGGAACAGAGGCGACAAATCGAGCCCAATCTGTTCAGCGTGCCACCTTTTCATTCAGCAAACTGTCAAAAGAGAACTTTTATTTTCCCCTCTGGAATGGCATTTGTTTCTACAGATCTTTAAGCCAGAAGAATACAGAGATGATCTCCTGAGCATTTGTTTTCCATGGAAACAGTGCATGGTTGGATATTTCCCACAGATAAAAAAGGAGAGGAGCAAAGACAGAAGGAGAGTAGAAGGGAGAAGGCACAAGGACAGATCAGACCAGAAGAGGCAAGTTTGCAGCACCACTGTGCTGTCTCATAGTACTTCTTAAGCAAGAACCTCCTTTTGGGTACTTTATGTCCTAAAAAAACCTCAACACATAACAGGAGTCTGTGTTGCGCAAAGATGAGAGATGGAAAGCATTATGCTAACCTTAAAATGTAGCTCAGGGGCCTGGTGCATCACAGACTGTTTAGTATTAGCATTATTCAGAAAAGCACCGAAAAATGCATTGCAGGATATTGAAGAAATCTATATCCGGATATTAAAACTAGTATTGAGCAAACTGTGAGGAGTGACTATCACAATATGGTCAGACCACAAGCTTAATGAAGCCTAGAAAATAAAGCACCGTGGCTAATTTGAAGCACATTAAAAGAAATCACATACAAACCCCACTAAATCCATCAACTCCCAGTGACACTTCTTTGCCTCCCTTCAGAATGGGTGAGGACACAAACACATGTGATTTACACAACATGTTGTACTGCTCACTGCTTTATGCTGATTTCCAACCAAAGTACTGCCTGTTCTTGAGAACTGGGATTTCACACTCAGAGGATTTCTAAGAAAGAGGATTTATGGCTGGGACTGAAGTGACGTGGCCAGAACCTGAGGACCTGGCAGAGTCAGCGCCTGCCTGATGATGCCTCCCCGCTACAGCGGGCACTGTCCCCTGGCAGCAGGGATGAGTGTCCAGGTTCTGTGACCCACTAGCAGAGTAACAGCATCATCTTAGCAGATGTACAATGTTATTTGCAATGAGTCAAGAATTAGGTCAAAGCAAACCTTCCTCTCCCTGGAAGTGCAGCTTCCTGGGCTCCTTGCACATTGGATTTCTCCTGTGGCGTAGCCCTCCTGTCTGCTCTGAATGGGAGAGAAACCACCCAACCCATGAAATGTCAGCCTCTCTCTTTTGTCAAAGGGCTAAAGCAAAGGGAAAGTAAAACAACCCCACAACATCAAAAAACCCACATCAAAAACTAACTCTACCCACAACATCCTTCTCATCTTCATCCCTCAGACAACTCACACTGGTACTGAGACTGGAACTGTCTTGAAAGGACATTTATCTGCTCTGCTCTGTGTTCCATAGGAGAGGAACTAGACAGGGATCAGATGGCTCATGGCCACAAGAAGTGTGTGGTGATGAGAGCTGATGGCTCACTCAAGGTGGCAGCAGGAGCTGAGCAGTTCTGCACAGACACTGTGCAGATAGGAAGAAGTGCGATAAATGCCAGCCTGGAAATTTCCTTACAGGAAAAGATACACTGAAGACTGGAAAAGAGCAGATGACAGCAAGAGGCTGTAGTTTATGGGAGGAGTCGAGACCACTGCTAATAATTTGTGCCCTGAATGCTGCAAAATGCCAGGAGGAGTGAACTGTGTGAACCATGATGCAGGTCTGTAAGAGATGCACTAATTCACATCACTACTGAATGATATCAAATCCAAATGTCAAATCCATTCCAAACCCAGTGGTGACTTAGCCAACTCTAGATTCGGTTTCTTTCTTCACTTCCAAGTTACAGAAACCATTACCCTGACATAATGGTTTGGGGTTTAATAGCATGAATCTTTTGGCCATAACCATGAAGAAAAACAAAACAATAATAAATCTGTAAGCCTCAGTGGCAAGCAAAAGAATGTAATCTTGATTCTCTTGCCCACTAAATAATTATGCTTACATCATGCTAAAATAAAAGTCTACGTTGTGCTTTCTGTTATTAAAAATACAAGGAAGAGATCAAACTGTCCATATATATGGAATTATAAAACCAAGCCATATATCGCCCGGACCAAAGTATGTAATCAGGACATAACAAATGGAGTTTAATACTCAGCGGAAACCACAGCTCTGGAAGACATTTAAAGGAATATTTCCATTTTCCTAGGTACTGTATCAGGTTCTTGGCCAGACATTTTTGATTGCACTGTACTAAAAATACAGTCCTAGTTTCAGAAGAGAAAAATTTTCAAAGCATGACGAAATGTGAAAGGTAATTGCAATGCACCGCTGAGCTATTTTATTACATTATCTAACATCTTTAAAGAGTAGATTAGCTCACAGTGCAAACATTCTGGTTTCCCTGATGTTTGAGTCCTGGCAGCGACACAAGCAGCAGGAAGAGCCTTGCCTGAAGACGGGGGAGTAGTGCTAGTGAGCTTCTGGAGCAGTTTTCCTCAGCAGAACGGCAGTGCTTTCCATCCAAGAACGACGTGGAAGAGCTGCAGCCCCTTCGCTAAGGCAGTCTGGGAAGATGCTGGGAGAGGTGTGTGATCTCCTGCCAAGCCCTCCTCAGCAAAACTGAAATAGCCAAAGGTTTATCAGCACCATCTGGGTCTCACTGCTGACATAAACCAGGGGGAGCTGATTTGAGAAGCTGCTGGAGCCCACAGCCCCACTGAGCGCTCGGCGGTGGTCAAGAGCTGCCTCCCCCTCAGCTGCCTTCATTCAACCCTAACTTCCTACCTTCATTTAACCCTAACTTCCTACCTGCCCAGAAAGAACAGCACAGTGCTAACATGGTAATACTTTAAGAACTAAGGCTGCCCCAAATCAGAGATGCTCGACTCTTAGGAAAAGGACAGAAGCCTGGTGAGAAACAGCAGCTGTGGAGAGAGCAGAAGGCACTCGCTACACCTGCAACAAATAACTCACTGCAGTGGATGAGATCGGTGCTGGACAAATCCCTGCTTACCTAGGAAATCGGTATTTACAATGGCTGTGGTTATGTTTTCCTTCTACTCCCTCTGCCCTCCCACCTGTTACAACCAGAAGCAGGGGGAGCCCTCCTGCAGCCGCTCCATTATTCCCAGAGATTTTCCCTTCCTCTTCACTCTCTGGCTGGTTTGTCCAAGAAACAGCTCTGGTTAAGCAACAAAAAGCAGTGAGAAAGAACAATCACTAACCAAATTTCTCCTGCGTTTGTGCAGCCAGACTCAAAAATTAACTGCTCTCCTCCTCAAGCACAGGCTAAACCTCTAGAAAACCAGCATGCAGGTGGGTCCAGCATGGCACGGGATGCAGGGAATAAGCAAATGTCTCTCAAGAAGGCAAAATGGAGGAGAAAGTTTTAGGTCCTTAGTCAAAAGTAGGCAGTAGGTGTATGTTGCCATCACCTAGTATATGACATTGCAGTTTATTGCTCCATAAAATTCAGTTTTAAGCTCAGTTTGAACCCTGAAGGCTGTCTGCAAGCAGCAATTTAAATGCAGGGTTTCAAACATGACATTACGAAACTGAAGACTCATTTTAGACAAGATTGAATGAATTGTATTTTGAACGTTGTTTTTTCTAAAACATGTACAGTCTGCCATAAAAACTAGTGAGAGAAACTACAGCCAGAATACGAGGTGTCAATGGTCAAGCATATCCTCATTAGAGGGTGGCCAAGTGATATTTATTTAAAGTGTTACACACTATGAATTAAACATTTATTTTGTGTCACCCAGTAAAATATCTGAACCTCATTTTGGCAGCAGTGCAAATTCTACCCCGACTGCATTGATGACTGACTGTGCTTCTTTTGACTTTCATGCAGTCTCTCTTCTCGTTTTAAGAGAAAAACCTAAAAATCAAGAATGCCAAAAATGCAAACATTCGTGTATCAGCCCATGGTATGCAAAAGGAGGACGAAAGCAGATCACCACTCGCGACATCATCTTTATTAGGGTCACAGATGGAATTACAGCGTGATAATTAAAAGTCTTGGAAGACTTGGCAACCTTATCCTGTAAGAGTGACTCTTCTAAAAGATCTGGGAACACAGACTTTCTGTTCCTGGATCGATGGCTTGAACAGGGACCATATTAAACATAATTTGGAGATCTGACCATCAGTTCCTTTCCCCACTAAGGAGAGAAAGAGCCTCACAGATTTTGGCTTAGACACCCCTCACAGTTCCTCCTGCCCTAGGTGGCTAAAGCTAGATATGACAGTCTGCAAGAAACTCATGTCAGTCTGCTGTTAATACTTACCCAGTCTGAAAAGCGTTTTGGCATGGTTTTAACAGGATTGCAGGATTTATTCCATTTGAAATGCTCTCTGGACTACACGGCAGAGAATGCTGCTGTGTGTCACTGTTTCATTGACTCAGCAGTAGAAATGTGCCACTTCTTCTACCTCAGAACAGGCCCAGAGAGCAGAATCAGCCTCTGCTATGCAAGGGACAGCAGTGGCAGATGGCAAAATAGTCAATACAAAAACTAACAAGAACTGAAATAGGAGCTGTTGACACCTACTTCTCTTGGGCAAAGCACATTCAAAAAGCACGTTTTGACAGACCAACATTTACTTCAGCGCCTGGCACACAAAGAATTGCCACCACATGCACTGGCCATTGGAGGGTTTATGATAAAGCAGGAATAACAAGGTGGGAAAGGCACTTACAAAGACAGTCCCAATTTGAACACTAGGTGTGGGTAGCTACCATCTGACAATATGGAAATGGGCTCCCATTATTGATTTAAAGGACTAAGAAGATCCAAGAGCTGAAAACAGAACACCACACTGTCAAGGCGGCCAAACTTTTGAATAGCTTCACCAAAATGAAAAAAGTGGTCAAGAATATATATTACTGCCCAAGTGCTCTGACCTAAAAATCAGATTAAACCCTATTTTAAAAAAAATAAATGTATACTTTAAATAAAGTTTCTGGAAGCTGTTGCACGGAGCATCCCACTTGCTTTACATGTGACCGACCATCCTGTCTGGACCAGAGCCCCTAAATTCTCCAAATAGCTCATTATCTTACACAACTGTCTTTATCTTTCTCCACTTGTCCCTACCACTCACAGTCCTGTGTTAATGAACTTTTATTTCAGAGCTTCAGAAGATTCCACCAGTAACAGGGAAGGTTTGGTGTTAAATGTATTTGTTGTAGCAAAAGATACGAGTGGAGAAGGTCAGGGGACACAGGGGCCTTGCTCTCCTGAGCTTGCTGAGTTGCTGAGCATCTCCCACCAGACCAAGTCCCAAGTAAGATATAGACCTTTTTTCTAAGAGGTTTGGCTAGTTATCCATGCTGAAGGTCACTGTAGGTCACCAGAGCTGGTGTCAGGAACAATTCCTATCTCAGGACAGATGGGAGACTAAATCCTTCCCCCAGAGCCTGTCCTACTGCAGTGTGGGATATGCCTCTCTCTTAGGACCACTTAAGCATCTCTCCCCTAATCAATCATCTGTCTGTGGAGACGATCAGGCATTAACCTCTCCCTCGTCCCTCCAGAGGAAAATTGGATTAGGCTGAAATTCTTGAGTTAATACGGACACACCTGGGTGAAACTGAACAGCCTGTGATGCACGCAAGATCAAACGAGCAAAGTCCGGGGGGGACACGATTGAGTGCTCTACAACCTACAGCTCCAAATGCAAACATCGCCTGCTTTTCCAATCGCTTTTCGGGCAGGAAAAGCGGACTCAGAGCCGCGGTGGATCCACACCAGCCGCACTGCTGCTGCCTCTGCCAACCGCAGCGTCCAATTTCCTAACGAGGAACGGCCGGATGGCAGCCGGCTCCGGGCACTGCCGTGTGCTGCACCTCGTGGAAAATCCATTGTCAAGTCCTGTGCTAAGCCAGCCCCAAAACGCTGCCAGGAATCAGCTGAGAGCAGCTGCAGCCTCCCCATCAACGTGGACGGGGGACGCCCCTGGACCTGGAGGGACACGAGATTCCTCCAGACACCGGCAAGTCCAGTTATACATTTTATGCTGCTTCGGTAATGACACTGGTTTGGAGCCGTCCAAGCCTCAGCCCTGAAGGATAAGTATTGCAGAGCAGGAAGTCCGAGTTAAGCTGTGGGCACAAAAAGTGATTTGGGATTAAGCAGCGTTTTGCTTTGCTTAGACTATTACCCGGGGTGGAGCACAGCAGCTGGGCCAGATATCCCTGAAAGGCACTTTGCTGTGCAGTACAGCTGGATCCTCTGAGTTTCGTCAGTGCTGGAGACCAAAAAACTCCTAGTCTGAGTCTAAAAGAGCAGCAGAGAGGGAATGCTGACTCAGAATTTTAGCTTTTTCCCCATGCCCCACCACATCTCAGCAGTGCTAGAAAGGTGCTATGTTCCCACACCCACAGCAAGAGGATAAGGAACAAGTAATTTTTTGGGCTCACTGAGACACTCAGTGAAAAAATGTACCAGTGCAATGCACCAAAACTCAGCAAATTGTCATTAAAATGCAGGCTGATTTGTGTCCACAGAAAACCAGCATTCTGTACCAACTTTTTCCCCTGTCAGAAGAGCTGCCAGGAGCACACAATGCCTCAGCTGCGCTGAGATGTGGGGAAGCTCAGCAGACAGCAGGATGAGCCTCCCTAAATGAGAAGCAGCAGGTTCGGAACTGGGGGGAAGGGGAGGGAAGGGATGAGAGAAGGAAGCAGATTACTGGCTGTGGCCAAAGCTATACTCATTATATAGAAAGGACATGAAAGGCTTTACTTAAAGTGCCAACGTCAGTTCAATGTATTTATAAGGATTCAAACAAGTCCCACTGGGCAGAACAGCCTGAAGGAGCTTTGCGTTTGTGTAATTTAATGGCTCTTTGTTCACTGAAGTCAAAAAGCAGTGCTGGATTCGGGAGGGTCCCCGGGCAGGCCCCGCGCGGCTCCCAGGACTAAAACAGACACCGCTGGAGAGTGCACCGAACTCTGGTGGGGCAGCCTGTATTAAAGGGCTGTTGTAAACTAAATCCTCCGATAAGAGCAATTAATGCTATCCTAATTATGTCTTTTCCCATACTCGCCACTGTTCCTGCTGGCTGCCACGAAGGCAACTCCTCCTCCTGGGAGAAACTACAAGCGAGGTGGGGACTTTAAAAATACACTTTTGCCAATTTCTTTTCAATCCAGCGTACTGAATACAAGATATAAAAAAACGCTCTGCAGCCTTTTGTTCTGGGATGTATTTTTATTATTGGCAAACCCATTAGGCTTGAGGTTTTTCTTATTTTATCTCTGCTTTCAGTTTTTTGGGGTGGGTTTTTTCTCTTTTTTGGTAATCAAAATGGCAGCAGTTTATTATATGCTCTGAGGTTTCCTGCACACAAAAAGAAAAAAAGGCTGTGCTACTATTCCTGTCTCTAATTCATCCCTTTTGCTTGCTCTGCTGTGGGCAAGACTTCAAATCATAACCAGCAATTTTGTCTGCCTCCTACTTACCAAAAATTACTGCTGCACCCACTGGTGATTCACAGACACACACATTTGGTACCAGGACATCCATCTGAACCAGCAGATGCTTGGCAGCTCTATCTTTTGGTCATTAAAACATGAAAGCAAACCAGCCTAAAAGGTCTCCCTGATAAACTAGTGGAAAACAGATATGTGCTTTCAAAGGGATTTTAGGCCGATTAGTTGGAATAATATTTTCAAGCCAAGAGGATGATACTGGAGCATCATACATCCTTGAGATATGTTATCTGAAATGTACCATTCTTTGTCAAAATGGAGGTCTACAAAGGCTATAGCTGATTGTTTCTAAGAACGACATGGAAAGAGAGAGAAACCTCTCCTGCATCAGTGGATTTAAATAGAACTCCAGCTCCAGGCAGCCAGGATGTCCCTCAGTCTGTCTGGAAGATCACCCTCCACTAAGGCATAGCTCAGCAACCCCCTCAAACACACAGAAGCGCTGCCCAACACTGAGCTGTATCTCCATCTTCCACACGGTATCTGAAGAAGAACATGCTCATTTGCATCCCCAGAACAATAGAGAAATTAATGAAGATGACTGCAATTCATTGAGCCTTGTGTCTGCAGCAGTGGAAAGGTCAAACAAATTAAGACTCTGAATTCTGGGCAGAGATTTCAAGCTGGCTCTCTAACATTTGCAACACAAGGGAATAATTAGAAAACATCCATCAGCTCCATTTCCGTTCACAAGCCCGTTACTGTGAACATGGTGATGAGCTGTCCTCTGCATAGCTAGATCTGCTCTCAGATTATGGTCAATTACTTCTCCTCAAGTATTTTCACTCCCAAACACAAACTTCACTTCCTTCAGCTCCCAGATCTCAGACCCGCCGACCGACCACACACAACACCCCTCGCAGAAGGAGCTCTGAAAGGAGCCAGCGGACAGGCTGAGCCCCTGCAGGGAACCACTGCAGCTCCCAGGGACATCAAGGACGGGAAATGGTCCCTGCATTTAAAAAAAAAAAATCTCTAGGTATATAAAAAATACTAAAAAGATCACAGGAGCTCCACGCTGAACACACAAAGCCCACATCACCTCCCTCCCCGTAGCTGTGAAGTCACATTCAAACGCTCACTCGTCTTTTACAAGGAAGCATCCTGCTGAGCCCAGAGGATGTTTTTGGATTGGGCGACAGGAGAAATGCAGGACGCTGCAGTTTAAAAAGCACATTTTGTATGAGCTGTTGCCTGTGAGAGCTTGCACACCCAGACATTTCACTCCCTACAGAGCTGCCACAAACTTATTTTTAACAGACTAAACCAACCTGTCCCCCCTGGGATGCAGACAGCTGCTCAGAAGAGATCTGCTGGTTTGGCTCTGACTCCCAACTCCAGGTTTTTTTACCTCACAGCTGAGGAGAAGACTACCAGTATCTGGAAGTCTGGGTAGGGATCCATAAACCTGCAAAATGTCTCCAGCTACACTGCAAGGAAGGTGCCAGGAAAGATTCGATGCAGGAGCCTCAGCAGCATGACTGAAAGGAGAGAAAATCCCTTGCCAGACATCCTGGTGTGCTGGTTTGGGCTGGGATGGAGTCAGCTTTCTTCATAATAGCTGGTATGGGGCTGTTTTGGATCAGTGTTGTTAACACAGGGATGTTTCAGTTACTGAGAAGTGCTTTTAAGAGAGTCAAGGACTGTTCTGCCCCTCATCCCACCAGCAAAGGGGCTGGGGGGGCACAAGGAGCTGGGAGGGGACACAGCTGTGACAGCTGACCTCAACTGACCCAAGGGATATTCCAGATCATATGCAATCATGCTGAGCATGTAGAGTTGGGGGAAGAAGGAGGGGATGCTCGGAGCAATGGCATTTGTTTCCCAAATCACTGTCTGGCATGGTGGAGCCTGACTTTCCTGGGGATGGCTGAACACCTGCCTGCAATGGGAAGTGGGGAATGAATCCTTCATTTCGCTTTGTTTGCATTCATGGCTTTTGCTCTACCTATTGAACTGCCTTTATCTCAACCCTCAAGTTTTCTCATTTCTACTCTTCCAGTTCTCCCTCCATCCCAGCAGGGGAGTGAGCCAGTGGCTGTGTGGGGCTGGGGCTAAACCATGATGCCTGGGAAGGAGAAAAGACATGATCTGAAGAGCTGATTTAATATCAAAGTCTCTTGTGACCCAGGAGAGCTCTCAGAGAGAAATCAAGGGGGAAGAATGAGGAGGAGCCCACAAGAATGATTTTCTCCCGGCGCTGCTGCCGTGCAGGCAGTGACAGGACAGGCACCTCATTCCTCAGCCGAGCTTTGCTTTCTGTGGGGTTTCTGTGTCCAACGTGAGCTCACACTGAACCAGCACCTCCAGTGATGTCCCTTTATTCCCCCACTTGAGCAGCCTGGTCCAGGGGAAGGTGTCCCTGCCTATGGCAGCAGGGTTGGAACTAGATGGTCATTACAGACCCCTCCAACCCAACCCATCCTGTGATTCTGTGTACTAAACTTGCTTCCCATCTCTTGACAGACACTGAGATCAGCAGCACAGTCCCACCTGCAGTACTGAGTAGATCTACTTGGATCCAGGATTCCCAAGAATGGTCACTTCCACTCTGCATCATCCCTGTACTGGAATGGTCACTCCTAAGCCCACTTAACTCACTGCCTGGCCCAGGAAAGCTCACAACTGATGCACACTTTTTGTTGTAGCACGGCTGCCAAGGCCAATATTGATATCGAGACATAATCCTTCCTAACCCTGGAGGGCTCTGGGAGATCAGCATGTTGCAGCAACAAGGTTTAGGGGTTAATAGATGCTCCATTAAAAGCTTGCCCTTGGAAGCTTTAAAACATGTTTTTTCTCAAACATTATGACGACATCCCCCACCATGTCATGCTCTTTCCGTGCTGTCCATCTGATCAGCCAGCTGCAGCACTGTCCTTGTCCCACTTTCCCAGTCTGCATTTGTGTCCCTTTTCCCCCAGTTTTTCTTTTTAATTTAATTTAAAATGTTACTAAGTGCTGGGCTAGCTGAAGCTCCATTACCTAGAAGTGGCACCAAAAGAAAAAAAAACCCAGACTTTTCTGGTTTTGGAAATAAAAATGTTTTGGCTGCCAAAGAAAAGAAAGAGTTACACCCATGTAAAGCTTTCACTTAGGGAGAATTAATACAGCCAACTGGTTTTGGATGGGCTGCTGGCTAAGTACAGTACAAAAAACAAAAAAAGAAATAAGCAAAAAGAGTCCCAAGCCCTGTCCTCTTCCATTAGACTCACTCCAGCTTCCAGCTTCTCCTGGGTTCCTGTTCAGAGGGAAATCCGTCACCTCTGTCTAGACTACTCACCTGAGTGAGTTTTTACTGGAAGAAGTGCAGAGATGCAGCTTCCAGGACCATAAACCTTTCAAAGCACACATGCTAGAACACACATACAAGCTGTATTTTACACACTTGTAATATTTTATATACGTGTCTCTAGCATCACCCTAGTGGCATTCCCTGCTATGTTATTTCCTCGCCGACCACCAATTCAAACATTTCCATCCTCAAAATGCTTCACAAAATGCCCCTTTAAAACAGAAGCTGTATGTGCAATTCCTAGCATGACTTGCTCTGCATACTATAGGATTCTGGCTTGATTCCTGCCACCTCCCACAGAGCCAGTTAAGCTAAAGGTCTGTCCAGAATGACACGTAATCTTAAATGTAACACTGCTGAATACACAGCCATACTACCACAGCTGAGCTCCCAGCCCGGGTAATTAGAGATTTTATTCCTCTATTGTCCAACTGCTGATTTCATTACAGACTCTGTGAAATTCTCTCATTTAAATTCCCTGATACTCATTAGCAATAATTAAGCAGGGCTGATGCAGGAGACAAATAAGAGGTTAAGGAGAAGGGAGTGACTTTTTTTTCTGCTTTTAGCAAGTCCAGTGCTAGTGGCTGATTTCATCACTCATTTCACAAACCCTCCTTCCTGCAGCACTGACATCCCTCACCCCGACACTGCAAAGGCTCTCACTGCTGCCCTCACATCGTTCTGGGCTTTCTGCTGCCTGGCTGCTCCCCAGAAACACAGCCAAGGGATTTTAACAGGAACTAGATCAGCCACTCAACCCTTTCTTCTGGACAAAGTGGTGAGATAAAGAGGATTCTCTGCATGCACATAACTCTCTCCAGCAACACGAGCTGATGGAAACACATTAAAATGCATCATGTGCAGTTAAAAGCATGCTGACTTGAATTTTTCCACTTAAAAATAATAAAAAATGCAGCTCCTCAGTACGTATCCTTCCCTTCCTCCCTGATTTGCAAGTTTCAAATTCTGAATAATCATTCTGAATAATTTGCCCACAGGCACAACCCTGAGAAGACTCCTCACAAACTAGGACATCTCAACCCTATTCAAAATTCCCAAGTGCTGCTCCAACTTGCTTATCAAATGTCTGATTCCAGCGGCAGTGGAGACAATCAGTCTGTGCACCGGTGGCTCAAGTATCGCACGCTGTTGCTCAATTTTGTCCTGGGATTTTTTTTTTTTAAATTTTTTTTTCTGGTTTCCTTCAAAAAAAAGCCAGCAGCTGTTCCAGCAGACAGCTCCCGGATTTCCCTGGATGTGCGTCAGTGGGATGATGCTACTCCTCAATCTGGCGCCCATCCTTCAGACAGACGGAAGGAAGACCGTGGTCATATCTAAGCTACTGAAAATTTTGGACATAATCAGCAAAGTAAGCCAGGCAGACAGCTTTCCATGCTTGCACTTTCTAAAAATGAATCATAAAAAGCCACGACAGTGGATAGGACAGTTTAAGCCAACCAGTCAAAAATAAGCCAAAGCAGAACAGCACTGCCAACGTTGCTCCGCTGTGTCATTTCACATTCAGGAAGGTCTTACAAGCATTTGCAGAGCCTTAAATTAAGCCATCAGCACCAAACTGGACAGCATGTGGACATTCACCACCACTGCTCAGTGAAGCAGTGTGGCGAGCCTCCAAGCTCTGCCTTCCTACAGTCAAAGTGCCTCTGAATAGTGTATTTTCAAGCACAATTTTGCCTTTAATTAATGCAAGATGTACACTAACTCTGCATCCTCTTGCCTCCCCAGAAATATTCAGTTTAAAGTCAGCTTATTGGTTTGATACTGAAAACCCAAGACAGGGCCAAGAGTCAAGATGACATGGCCAGGGCCACAGCAAGCAGTGGAAATGCTACAAAAGAGATTTACACATCTTTGCTGGAAAATCTTAAGAGAAGCAGTATCTCTTCTGGGCCCACTTCCCACAGAGTATGACAAAATCACACTGAGTCAATGTAAATTTGTCATATCCTGTGAGGGAAGAGCTTACCCCAGAAGCCAAAAGGGGAGAAGGAGCTGTCAGTCTATCTTAACGAGGTGCAGCTGATCCAGAAAGAAGGCGGACCCCAGATATCTTGATATCAGCTGATATATCCCAAATGAAACTATTTTGCCTCAAGCAGTATTGTGACAGAGCAAAACCACATCCTTAGCAGAGACTTTCTTGACCACATGCATTTCTGTGTGCTGAGAAGTGTGCATGGGAGTCAACCTAAAAACCTGCCAGGTGTTAACCTGACACACAGAGGAGTCTTTGCCCAGTAGCAGTACAGAGAGTCAAACCAAATATCACTCATGAGGCAGGAATTCTTGCCAGGACTGCAATGGAGTGTCTATGCTGCATGTGACAACAAGATCTGTTTCACTTCCTCACCACCTCCTGCCTAAAAATTCAACCCAGACAACAACATCCTAAAGTTGTCCCTGTTGCAGACAAGTCCAGAAAACGTGTCCTCCTCCAGCCCCTTACACAATGGCTTCTGCGTGACATTCTTCCAGATCAGAATGAAAAAATCCACCCTACCTCCGCTCAGAAGGCTCACCACAGCTCAGTCTTTAACAAAATGCAATAGCAGACCCACCACAACCAGAGCCACATTAAGGAGGTGCAAGTGGCCAAACTGAATGCCAGAGTTGTAGGCGATTTGGCCACGCAATGACAACCCAGATGTTCCCCGTCCATGCCTCCTTCCCTCCCACCTCCTCACGGCATTAGTCACTCAGAAGACATCAGAACAAAGCCACATTCAGGCTCGCCAGATCAGGTTTTGTTTGCTTCAAGACCACAGTGGTAGACAGCTGTTGCACATTCTGCCCTGAGGTCTGAGTGAGCTCCTCACAGGATTCATGAAGCTCTGATCACAAAGCACCTTCAGCCCAACCTCCTGCTGCCAGTGGGGCTACTGGCACAGCCTGGAACCCCATAAGCCTCATTATGTGGCCCAAACTCTCAAAGAGTTTGGTTCCAATCATGTTCACATCTGGCCCTCAAAGAGCTGTAGGTGGCTCTTAGATGACTCTGCAGCTCCTTCACCAGAGGAATGCAAGGCCAGCTCCCTCACCTTGTCTTTGGAGGGCATTTGTGACTCATGGTCTTTGGCCATCTTCTGCTAAACCTTCTGCAGTTTCTCCATGACCTTTTTGAGCTGAGGGGATACTATTTTAGATGCATCTCATCAGTATCAAGCAGAGGTGGTATGAACTCCCCTCATCCTGCTGGCCAGGCTTCCAGTGTTACACAAACACATTAAATCCGTAGTGATATCTGTGACACCAGATTGAAGCATTTCTCCTGTCATCTGCTTCCCTTATTTAAAAAGTGATAGATATGTACAGAGATACATGCATAAAAATCTGGGTAGCAGCATTTTCCTGCCTTGAAGGTGTAGGTGATGTTAAGTTTATTGGTGGACAGCCACTAAAAATGCAAAAATAAGGCGACAATATTAGCAAGTGCCTTGCCCTGAACCACTGCTGTTTCTTGCTTAAAACTAACTGTAAGGGTATATTTAAAGCTTAAGGGTTATAAACAATTCCGTTTGAAACATTTTTACTTTTAGACTAAATACATGTTGGCCTTTATGTAACCAGAGAAAAAGCAGGGCAGTTTAATCCATTATGGCCTTTTTTTCCCCTATAAATAGGCATTTAATCAACAAAAGACAAAGCACAGCGTCCTGGAAAACCACTGAAATGATCAGATGTGGCAAGTGAAGCCCTGGTCTTCCTTATTTTCTGCATTAATTTAGGAAAAGAAAGAAGTGAACTTCTTTCAGAACCTTAAGGGGATGTAAAGAATTGCTGTTGCACCTCACATCTTTCTATGGTTGCTGAAAGGCTTCACACTCAGGAACACAGCCAGGACCAGGCACCACCTCAGCCCCTTTGCTCTCATGGGCTACTTCACCTGCTGAGAAAGGTGTAACTAAACCAAACTAAAAAAGGGAAGGGCTGTGGGGTTCTGGGTTTGCCTCTTAAATGCTTAATAATTCATGTTTCAAGTCAAGCTGCAGGGGGAGAAAGCAGAGTCAAAGCTACTGTACCGATTACCAGGATGGTTCAGCTTCATCCTACACCACATCCCAGCTCAACCCTTTCATCCGACATCCTACAAGCCCAGAGATAGGATGGATCAGCCCTCCCAAAACAGCTGGAGAGGAAGGACTGAAGAAGGGGTGGAGGCGGCGGCACACCTCCCCACCTCCTCCACCAAGCAGAGATGCCTGTCTGTTCTTCCCTGCAGCTTCTCCTACGCTCTCAGAGCAGGCTCACTTCCGAGTCAGGCTGTGCTGGGAGCTGCAGGTCTGTAGCCCTGGCACCCATCCTGCCTTCCAGGGAGGGGACACTGCTGGGAATGCTTGAGCACCGAAGGCAAAATCCCAGTGCCAGCCCAGCACAGGTGCAGCTCCCCACAGGGGCAGTGAGTGTGCTGCTCCATAATGTGCTGGATGTGTGCCCCTAAAGGGATGTGTTTTCACTTCCAGCTCACCCCAGGGCCCTCAGGACGTCACTCTGAGGGCTCCCATGCACCAGGTCCACGCACCACCATGCAAGTGCTTTGTTCTCATTTATGGCTCCTTGGACCAACAGCTGTTTAAAGTTCTTTTTACCCCCTTTTTTTTATAAAAGAAAAGGAAGATGCTGACAGTGCAAGTGGCCACCCAGGCTTTCAAAGCACTGCAGGAGGCCAAAAAGGAAAGTCACCCATCAAGCTGTTTGCTATCCTGATGTCTCCTTAGAAGAAAGGCAGTTCCCACAATCAGCGCTATTTACTGCAGGCTGTAATTCTGCCTGGATGGCAGGATGGCCTCCTGGATACTGCTGTAGTTGCATATGAATGCACTTGAGGCAACAGTAAAAATTAATGAAGGCAGGTTCGGGGTCTCCCCCTGCAAACCTTCAGTGTCCTTGTGCTGACATGGATGAGGTGTGTCAGGGCAGAACACGCAAATGCTCAGCCTGACGGGGAAAAATTGTGTGTATTATGGGGCTAAAAGAGCGACAGACCTGTAACTTTTAACACCTCAGCCTTCACCTCAAGACCACAAGCCCCAAGAACAAGAGCAGTTTTACTTGGCCTGAGCAGGGATGACTGAGCGAGATGACATGTACAAGGAAGGCAAAGGTTTCAATCTCTTCCGAAAATCTCTGCCCCAGTAAGCCAATGGCAGGGAACATATGGCTCTCAGCCATATTATTTGTTCTAGTTTATTATGCATAGCACAATACAGACAGTAACAAGTGCGTGTCAAGATGTGGCCTGTTAAAAGTGCAGGAAACATTTACGGGGCCAGGAGCAATGAAAACGTTCCCTACCCTTGTATTACACATATAGAGGTTTACCACACACAACCCCGACTTGAATGCATTGCCCAATTTGCAGCCAACAGCCCCAAGTCTCAAATGTTTTATGAGCAAGCAGCTTGGACTCCTTCTCTTCGATACATGTGAGCAATTGCAACTGCAGTTGCACTGGCACATCCAACAGGCAGCCACCAATTGCACAAGGATTGCAAAAGGGTTGCGTTTTCCACTGGTTTGCCCAACGGCAAACTCCAGTCCAAAAGCCATTTAAGAAGCTTCAGTAAGTGCAACAGAAAGAGTCAGGCCAGGAGGGACCTCTAGAGATCATCAGGTCCCACCACTCTGCTCAAAGGAGGGCAGCTTACATACGTTCGTCACTCAAGACTCTGCTCAGCTGGGTCTGACTGTCCCCGAGGATGGAAACTCCGCAGCCTCTCTGGATACTTGGTTGCCATGACTGACCACCCTTGCAGTTACAAAGTTCTGTCCTGTGTTTTACTCGTAATTTCCTGAATCCCAGTTTGGACCCATTACCTCTCCCCCAGTCCCTGAGGACCACTGAGAAGAGGCTGGATTCATGTTCTTTACCACTCTACCAGGTATTATATGTGTTGATGAGATTCCCCTGAGCCTCTTTACTCTGGGCTGAGCAGCTCCACCTCTCTCCACCTCCCCCCAAGCACCAGACACTCCAGTCCTCTCACACCTTTCTCAAGGTCACTGAGACTTCACTATGTCTGTGTCTCACTTGTACTGGGGAGCCCGCTCTGGACCCAGCACTCCAGATCTGCCTCACCTGAGCGGAGCAGAGAGAAAGGTGCTCAGACCTGCTGGCAATGCTCTGCCAAAGCATCCCAGGATGCTGCTTCGCATCTTTGCAAGGACATAGTGACATCTCACATGGAACTCTGCATCCACCAGGACCTCATGTCTCTGTCTGCTGCCAGCCAGTCAGTCCCCTATGACCTGTGTGAACTCAGTGAAGTTACAAGACTTCTTTCACATCAATTCCCCCCACCCCAGTCCGTATTTGCACTCCCACAGCCAGAAAATCCACACGCGAACAGGTGACTCACCAAGCCCGTGGCAAACTCCCAAGTCTGCCCAGAGCCTCACCCACTGCATTGAGCTGTCACAGTGTGACACCTGAAAGGTCCTTTTCTTGGGGTGAGACAAGTACAAAGTTCAGATCAGATATGGATCAAAAAATCAGCCTAACATTGTAATTGGCGTAATTAAATGCGCTTTGAACCACTGAAGGAAGAGCACACGAGGAAATAACACTGTAAAACAACACATAATGACAGTGTTAGCACAGCAATTACTGTTTGCAGGCTTAAAAGGCAACTGGAAGGTAACAAAAAGCAGGCCAGTCAAATCAAAGCTTGAGACAGCACATTAAAAAAACCCTCAAACAGCCTTAAAATTGTCTCACTTCAAATTTGCATTCTCTCTCCCGGAGAAGATGATTACAACCTTCTGATCTCTGCAAGCAAGACAAATTATATTATTGTGATTAAAAATTCAAGTCCTTCCGTTGCCCCAGTAAGCAGGACACACACAGGGCACAGAACTGTGCTGGCCCCTGTGACAAAGGTGCCAAAGATGCAGAGAACGGCACACCAGCATTTCCTTCCTGAGACATCTCAGCTTCTGGGCACAAAAGAGTTAAAGTCATAAGCTGCCACGACTTTAAGGATGCTCATCTCCTTTACCCAGAGTGCAGAGCACCGGCTGACCAATACAGCAAAGCCAAAAGCTGCTTTCCCAAAGGTGAAACTGAATTGCACACGCCCGTTGTTTGATTTCTCACTGCACGTGTAACAAAATTAAAAGGGGAGGGGAGAAATCAAATTAATTTTACCAAAACCTAATTGGGAAGAGAAGCCAAACAAACTACCACATCTCTCCTTTTCCTTTCAAGAAAAGCTGCCTCTGTCAAAGCTTTAACATCTTGTAAGTGCATGCCAGCAAATCCATTTAAAGCTCAAACAGAATTTTATTCTTCTGTGACCGCACAGCAAAAGAGATCATTCCTCCTTTGTCGTGCTGGAATGATTTGGGCTGAAAACTGGCAAGAACCAAATTTTAAAGCTGGGTCACTCCTTCCCCCTCGCCCCTTTTCATCCTGGTAGGGTCTCGGTAGCAACCTTCAGTCTGAGTGAAAGGGGATTAGGGAGAGGTTCAGAAGCAGCACAGTGAGAAAACTAGAAGTGTTACCTTTAGTAATTACCAAGGAAGATTTTCATGGTGTTACCATAGGAATTAATCCTTATATTAATATTAAAGCATGAACAAAGCAAGGGCTCTGGAAGACACAATGGAGGGAAAGTAGCAGTTTGCTTTTGCAATGTACTAATTCTAATTTGAGGAAAAGAAAAAAAAAAGAAAGCGTGAAACCCCTAAGGAAATTGTGCTGTCTGGGTAAGAGGGTGAGCTCAAAACCAGAACCACTTCCTTCCCCATGACATCTCAAGTGAGTAGCCAAGCCTACCTAGATTTTACAAGTGTCCAGAACTGAACTCCTTTCTATACAGCTTCTTGGAAATGCACACCAGCAACACAACAAAACATGGTTTTCTTAACCAGACCATGCAAATTATGAGGCAATGAGATGGGAAGAAAAGAGTTCTTTCCAAATTCTGCAGCATTGCTCTTAGTAAAAACAAAGTTCAGCACCATAGACATAAAAAAGGAGGATGGTGTCAGACCAGATGTTAAACTGTATCTTGAAAAGATTAAAAAATATCAGACATCCCCTCCAGATCATCACTTCACAGCAAGCCTGAGCAGCACCTTCTGAAGCAAAAGCTGAGCAAACCTCAAGCAGCCCCAGAAGAAGATGGGATACTGGGGAGGAATTCTTGGCTGTGAGGGTAGAGATGCCCTGGCACAGGTTCCCAGAGAAGCTGTGGTTGCCCCATCCCTGGAAGTGTCCAAGGCCAGGTTGGATGGGGCTTGGAGCACCTGGGATAGTGGAAGGTGTCCCTGCCCATGGAAGGGGGTTGGAATGAGATGATCTTTAAAATCCCTTCCAACCCAACCCAGTCTACAATTCTATGACTGTTTTCAATAGAACAAAATCCTGTGTAAGTGCTGCAACATGGCAAATGTAATAAAAATACAGGTCATGCAGGATGCACAGAAAAGTGAGGGTCTAGAATAAGTCTCTCTTAAAAACTCGTTATTTCAAGACAGCCTGCAGATTTCAACACCACTCCATGCAGGAACTGTGATCTTCAGTCTCCTTTTCTCTGCCAATTTTCCTCAGTCTTTTGTGTTGTTTTTATAAAAAAAAAAACCACTGTGCACCAAATGCTGCATTTCTAAACATTACACATTCATTCCCTGCTCTACCAGTCTGTTGCAAGGCTTCTTCTAGATTCATTCTCAAACCATTTTAAACATTTGGAATATCTCCCATGTGGGGGAAGAGCACGGAGCTCCTGGTCCCTGCACAGACAGCTCAGAAGTGGAAAAATCCTTTTAGCAGCCATTTGGATATTAAAGACCAGGCCAGGGAGCAGAAGACCTTATTCCCTTCAATTTACAACAGAAGGTGAATGTTTCATTTTTCCTGGCATGCTTAAAACAATCTGAATTCTGGAGTCACATGGTGGCTTTCAGATGTGAGAGCAGCTTGCTCAAGGAAAGAAATAAGATTTTTAGCTCTTATGGAGGAAAATGCATGTAAATCAGTTGCTGTGGTTAAAGTGAATAATCAAATTCTTCAAAGCCTCATGTTGCAGAATACTGCAAAGAAGTTTGGGGGATCATGCACGGAAAGGACAGGAAGAGTAATAGCTAATAAGAGAGTTCTCCAGTTCCAATTTCCTACAGCTGATGTCCTGAGTACATCTATGACAGCAAAAATAACAAGTCTCTTTTTTTTTTTTGCCCTTTCCCTGTTAGCAACAGCTATAAATGTCATCAACAGCCCCAGCAGGAAACCTCCACAGAGGGTAGGATGTGAAGAAATAAGATGCTTGCTAGTTTTAGAAACCATTAAATTTGCCATTTCCACTGAACTCCTACAGTCACTCCTTCCTGCGAAGTTCAGGGACTCAAAAAATAAAAAAGCCATCCAAGCAGAAACTGCCTCTGCAGCAGGGAACTGCCACCAGCCTCCTGTGGTGACATCCCAGCCCGATGGCATCATGACTGGTCACTGCAGGCAGCGGGAGAGGCCAAATTCCTCTGGGTCAAGAGGTTCAGAAAGGGAAGACTAAGTCCTCTGTTCTCTCCCAAAAAATACAACATGATTTCAGACAAAAGACTGCACAGTCCAAAGGACCCTGCTCTCACATTCCCATGAAAAATCTCCCTGCTCTGTCTTAGATGCCAAAGAGGAAGGAGCACCTTTTTGGAGAGCTGTTATTTTCTACCTTCAAACAAATATTCAGCACCACTGAATTCAGTCTACTAACCTTCTGTTTTCCTCACAGATACTGGCTAAGTTTATAAACCCTGTATACCTAACTTGCAAGCTTGTGTGGAATGGGAAGTCAACGGGACAGAGACACTGAGCTACAGAAATGTTCCTGACAGTAAAGAGTGCTCCTTTAGGGTTTGGGGACTGAACAAATCAGCTGAGTACTGAAGAATTACAGCTAAACTCAGCTCTTGCAAAAACGTCTTTTCAAGGACAAACCTAGTGCTAGAAACCTCTAAAGAGGCCTGTATGAGCAGCACGACAGAAATCAGATGCCTTCAGCTTCTTCAAATACTGCAACTTGCTGCAGTCATGGGGTGTTCTTGCCTTATGGTGGGATAGCAACACCCAGACCGACTTGAAATGCCTCGGCTCAGGTCCCAGGTACAGCTTTACTCTGGGAAGAAAGCTTCCAGCAAGTGTTTCTCACACCTTCCCACTCAGGCCCTGCTTTCACACCGCCCTGCACCGCAGACACCCACAGGAACCATTATCTATGAGCCTGGAACTACCCACTTTAAGGAAAAAAAGTGAGATCTGTCAGTGGGCTGCCAAAGACCCAAAATAATTTTAAAAGGCAGTAATGTCAGCAATGCCACTGAAAAGCAGAGCACTGCATGTTTGAAAAGCCAGATCTTCGCAAGCACCAGGTAGCCTGACCCCAGCTAATACAGGTCTTCATTCAGCAGGTTAAAAAAAAATGTAATTTAAAAAAAAAATATCAGCTGAGCTGCCTCATGCACCACGGATTCTGGTACACTGTCACTTTGACAAAGATTGCTTGTTAATACAAAAAAAAAAGCAGTGCAGCAGGAGCAAGAACCAGCTCCTCACAGTGCCTCTAATTCTCCTGTGGCGCAGTTATGGAAGGGAACAAAGCCGGGGCTGCACTAACCCTTCCATGTTCCTCCTTCCCTGATGTTGTGAGTGTGACCAAATGCTTTTTGTTTTAAAGATCAGAATTTCAAACAAGAATGTTAATGGTTTCATGATCCTTAAAGCAGCACTTCTAGGTTCACCTGCAGAAAGTATTTGAGGAACAGTGATCAAAAGTAAGTTCTCCCAGGTAACACTAAAAAACCAATAGTCCAGAATCTGAACATTGCACACTTTGAAGGAGGGGATGCTCTCCCAGCACAGCACAGCCCTTCACCCCACGGACAACAGAGCCAGAGCAGCCCCAGCCCGGGAGCAGGCTGGACTCCCATCCCTTGCAGTATGTCCCTGGTATTCTGGGAGCTGTTTCATTGAGGTGTCTGTTCTGGAGCGATTATCGAGGCTGCTGGCAGCAAATGCTCATCAGGGCACATCACCTTGTAAAGCAGGAGAGTAACTGTGGCTATGGTACACCAGGAGCTGCTGGCTAAGGACACATTTCAGTACTTCCCAAAGACAGAAATGTGCAGTTGCTAGTGAAAAATAAAAAGTTTGATGAGTTCATTTGACAACAGCACTAAATAAAGCAAAGATTCATGCAGAAATGCATAACGAGAGCTGCAGGTAAATGAGATGATGCTGCAGCAGAGGCTCCAGGAACCAAAAAGCCTGGCTGGATTAGCAGGAAGAAAAGCAAAGCAAACATCTGCTGCAGGACTAGTGTTTAAATAGACACTACCTAGACTTCAAACTGAGAAGTTTTCAATAACTGAAACATTAAAGGCCTCTGTACTGTCCATGCTACTTTACCACCCACTTAAAAAAAGTTGGATAGCATTCCCAAAATCCATCTTCATGATTTAAAGGCCGTTCAGAAGTGTTATGGAAACCTGCCTAATTCATCCAGACAGTTTTGACAAATCCAAACCAATGTGTTTAAATGTTTAGCGAGGAAACATTTTTCAGGAGATGTAATACCTTTTATTAGACCAACAGATACAAACAAGGAGCCTGAGGGGCTGGGAAAGCAAAGAGACTGACAAGCTTTCAACATCTAAGTCTTCTTTTCCACTCTGAGGATGGGCTGTTGGCCTGAGAACCTTTCTGCTCAGACTAAATAATATTAAAAAAAAAATTAGAAAACTTGGTTCTCCTCTAAATTCCCTTCACTTGTACACTTAAACTGTCAAGGCTTCACCACTAAATCGTTAAATGATGAATGTACCTTTGGATGGCGTGCTTGAACACAGCAAAAGGTTTGCAAATCCTTTCTTTAAACAACGAGAAAACCTAAATCCATCTAAGGAAGGTGTACAGTGTCATCCTTTGCCAACCTTTACTTCCCTGTCCCACAGTGTAATGGCAGCCTAACGTCCTTCATGAGCACATCCTGGACCAGAAGTGTCCCAAGCCTCAAGCTGTGAATGTGCTGGTCTGCCCAGCACTGCTCAGTCTAGCAGCCAGGGAACACCAGGAGGATGCCTATTCCTCCAGACTTTCAAGGCTTTCTTAGGAATGATATAACTAATTCTAATTTTTTAATGGTTTTATTACACTTTTTAATTAATCATTTTAATTAACGATAAGCAGCCCTGTTAAAGTCTTAAATCACTTTTAGCCAGCATTTAGCAAATTGTGTCATTATGTCATAAGCTGCTATTGGGGGAACACAGCTTGGGAAAATTACTGAAACTTTTAAGTTTTGATAAACTAACTCTGATAGGCTTCAATTAACAAAGCCTGGGAGAGGACATTTTACAGAAACCAGAAGATAAAGAAGATAATAACAAAGACTCAGTGTATGTGTTAGAAAATCCATACCAGAGCAAAAAAGATACTAAAAAGACTAAAAAAATGGACTAATTAACATAAACAGCAATAAATCAATAACCAATAAAGGAGGGAACACTAATTAATGGAAGAGAATTATGTAATTCAGAAAGAATGAACATGAATTTCTTTGTTTGCTAAGAAAGTATAAATAGGTGAAAAAGTTTTGTATCCATGTCTGTGTAGAGGCCAGAATTTTGCCAGCCACACACACACCCCTCCTGGCCAAGAATAAAGCAGTGCCTTACTTGCTAACATTAAAAGACAGTGTTAGAGGGTTTCATGTAACCTGACAATTTTGGAGGATTTTGGTAACAGCTTCACAGGAAAAGCCATTTTTCTGTTGCCTCGTAGCAAGGCTGGGCTGGGGGAAGCAGTGCTTGCAAAGGTTGTCACCACACACACGACACACTGGAAATGCTGTCATCCCAAAGAGTGTGGAAGAAGAAATGCACAAAAAGTCACTCTGGAGTTGTGCTGGGGAAACACGACCTCAGTGGAACGTGCCTCTGGAATTCCTGTGCTGTCCCTGGGGACTGCAGGAGCTCCAGGATGGGAACAGCTCAGCTGCCCCTCTGGCTTTCTGAATGAGCCATTCTGTACATATTGCACAGCCTTTTAAAGGAGATAATTGTCTGTCACTGGGGACATTTGAATTTCTGTAATCTAATCACCACCAAGGACAGCCAGTGGCTCTTCCATGAGTTGCACCAAGGATGTTGCTGGATATGAGAAGCTCACAAGGATCTTCACCAAAGGTCACATTTAATAGAACCAGAGAATCCCAGAATGGTTTGGGTTGGAGGGGACCTTAAAGATCATTTCATTCCAACCCCCCTGCCATGGGCAGGGACACCTTCCACTATCCCAGGTTGCTCCAAGCCCCATCCAACCTGGCTTTGAGCAGTTCCAGGGATGGGGCAGCCACAGCTTCTCTGGGCAACCTGTGCCAGGGCCTCACCATCCTCAAAGTAACAGATTTCTTTTGAATATCTAACTTAACTGTGCCCTCCTCCACTTAAAGTCATTCCCCTGTGTCCTATCACTGCATGTCCTTGTCACAAGTCCCCCTCCAGCCTTCTTCTAGCCCCCCTTAGGTACTGGAAGGCTTCCAAAAGGTGCCACTAGATGTGTCTCTTCCATGGTTTGATATATTCTGGGAGGGTTTCACATTACAGACACCACCACCAAAGACATGCTCAACGGGCAGGAATACAGATACACCCTGCTGGCCTATTACTCCTAGAATTTGGCCACCCTACCCAAAAAAAGCAAATGACGATGCTGCCAGGGGATCCTCTCCAACAGTGAGGCACGGCTGGACAGCTCAAGCAGCAAGAAAACATCAGCACTGTGACAACCGGCTCCTCGATTTCCTTGCTGAAGGAGCGGAGACCACAGTGAGGGACGGGGAGGCAAACCCAGAGCTGTGCCCATCCCTGTGTCTCGCCTCACACCCATGCAGTTCTCAGAAGGGTTTGATGTCCCTGCCAAGCAGCCGGCTGTGATTCCAAGCCGGGACCTGGAGAGGCTGCCCAGCGTTAGGCGGTGGTTGGGCACTCAGCCTGTGCCACAAAGGCCAGCTCGGAGCACAGAGCTCAGTCCAGCCCTGCAAAAGGCAAAGCTGCAGCACGCGGAGCTCCGAGAGCACCTCTGAGGCTCCTCTCCACTGCACTCACCCTTCAGGAGGGGCTGCAGCAGCACTGGGAGGGGCCCTTCCAGCAGCACTGGAAACCTGTGCCCGGTAAAGACAATCCGCAGTGAGACTCAGCACTGTCAAAAGCTTGGAAGACAGGCATGAATTAAAGAGACTGAGGTATTTTAAACATCAGCTGCCTCCATCCCTCCCTTAAAAAATATGAACCAAAACCAAGACCAAACAGGAGGACTTACAGGCTAACACACACAGTACCTTAAATAAGAAAGGTCAATTTTGCATGTGACTTGCATTTTAATACTGTATTAAATTATATATATTTTTCACTGCAACCCTTAGTAAAAACAGCTTCAAATAGATGCCTGAGGCCTTTTGGACTGTTATTAACAGCAGAGGCAAGAGAGTTTGAAACACACACCCTGCAGGGATCTCTGTGCACGTATCCAATTACGCACATTTCTGTTTCCAGAGTCTCCTCCTGATAAGTGTCTGGAATAAACTGAAATTTCTTCAGCATGCAAAACTTCTGGGATGAATTTAAATGAGCATCTTCAGCATTTTAGGAACAATCCCTTACAAAGAGGGAAACTAAAAGACAAGATTCATTGTCCAAAACAGGCTCTAGGTAAGGTTTTGTCATAAAATTCCTGTATGACTTATGGGAAATGTCCATTCCATGGAATGGAAATTGGAAATGGAAACTGGACAGGTATAAGAAACTGCTTTCCCATGTATTTAATAAGCCAGATGACAGCCTGTTTAAGTGGTATTACAGATCGGGCAGAGCTGTCTCTAACCAAGCACAGTGTCCCTGCCCTGGGAGAGCAGGAGATTTGGGGAGAAGTCAGAAATGCCCACTGCCAGGAAGAAAAGCCCTATTTTATTGTCACGGAGGCAGGACCTGAAACTATGTGCTAGAGTCAGAAAAGGGTGAAATAAAAATAATTTAAAAAAAAATTAAAAGGAAAGAAAAAAAGAAAAGTAACTTGTCAAAAGATACTTTATTACCACGGAACCCAAGCCAACTGTACAAGAAGGCTTTGCAGCAAGCAAACAGCTCTGCCAGACAGCTGTGAGAACTTCACACTCAACTGACAACCAACCTCAGGTCTAATCACCACCTCCAGTGCTACTCCAAGAAAGATTTGCTCAAAATCTGCAAGTTAAAGACAATTCTGTTTATAATTTATAATCTTGGGATGGCCAAAGGCACTCTCTTACCCCAGAGGAGAAGTCATGAGGCTTGGTAACAATATGAGAAGAAAAAAGCAGCCAAGAAAACACAAACAACAACAACAAAATCCAACAAAAAACCCAACTCTCTCTGACCTCCAAACTTAACAAGCCAAAAGCAAGGTGACACACAACAGGCAAGTACAGGCAGAGCAGAGAGCACAAGGCAAAAGGTGAGGCACAAACACATCCACCTGGAAGGGACACACAGAGGAAATGGGGCTACAGACCAACAAAAAACAGATGGAATCAAATCAAGGAAATACAGGTCCTTCCATCACACCTTATCCTTTAATGTGGTGGTCCTGCAGACTGAATCTGTTAAGCACAGACCCCTTCAGTATGGAGTCAAGGTAGGGATTTAGTGATTCCCCTAAGCTTGACCCTACAGAGAAACAGCATCAGGCTTTGCTGCCCCAAGCGTTGTATTCCAGCCGTGGCAAAAGTTAAGGACAGAGGAAAGACACCACCTGACGTGGGTGCACATTCTGAGACAGTTTTGTATGCTGATGCTTTAGAAATCCTGCCATTTTTAATCACCACTGTGGTGAAAGGTAATGTGTTTGCCCATTATGGCTTACAACTGGGAAATATTCATGGAATGAGCAGCACGTTAACATGTCTTTATTTCCAGCAGTTAAATGAGGCTTCTGAGAGTCCTCTCTAATATTGTGGACATTTGTTTCATTGCATGAGACTCTGTGCTCAGTTTAGGATTAAACTGTCATAGGGGGATTTACTTATTTAACTGAATACTTGCTTTCTGAGAGAGAAATTCCAGTTGTCTGCTTCCCAGCTCTATCTAGCCATCAATACAAGCCAATTTCAATTTCAGGTTTCCTGAATGCCTGGATTGAAAGAAAAAGAGGTGAAAATAAAAATCCATTTTTTCAAAGGAAAAAAAAAATCAGCCAAGACAGACAACAACAACAAAACCAAGAAAATAATCAAGCAGCATTAAAAAAACCACACATGGTTCTTCTTCCTAAAGGTATTGAGAAGCCTCTTCTCCTCAGCCTTTATTACTTCCAGCTTCTTTAAACACACAAACTTGTCAAAGTCTGACATGCAGAAGGGACTCTTGCAGGCCTGTCTTTTGTCTGCTGTCCAAACTTGTTGGATGCTCTAAATGGCTGCAGAGTGGATATGAAGCAGCAGCTCTTGTGAAACAGCCCTCACCGCCCCAGGCAGATGAACACCCAGAAAGCACAGGAAGGCAAACTCCCTCTCAATGGAGTTAATCAGATCAACAATTATTTTCCATAGTGTCGTCATGTTCAAGCATAAACATGCTTATCTTTGTGCTTAAGATACAGCAAAGGCAAAGCCCTGCTGCAAAAATCCCTTTTTCATGTCTGATTCTGTTGTGGGAGCCATAATCCTGAGTAGAAAAAAGGATTAAGGACAAGGAGTAACTTCATTCTGTCTTTAAAATTCCAGCATTTTGAAAAGTGCATGGAATTGCAAATATTAGTGAAATTTAGGTGGGGTTTTTTGCTATTTAAGTTTCCATAATTAATGTAATACTACTTCTTTTAAAGGTTGCAGGCAAATGAAAAAGGAGAACATTATCAAGGTTATACTATAAAACACCATGTTCCAACTACAAAAATCATTATTAACAACAAGTTTTTAGGAAACAACTCCTAAGCTGTTCACTTTTCAAAACTGTTTCTCACCTAAAAAATCCTTCCGTTTTAATATTCACTTCCATTACCCCAATTAAACAGCTATGATGAGCTACCAAATCCTCCCCTTTTTACACAGAAGAAAACCCCACAACACAAACAGAACGCTTCAGATTTGTACTTAATGTACGAAATGCACTGCAGGGTTGGAATGAACGCCAGCCTAACTTCTACCTACAGCTTCAAAGGCAAGATAAGATGATTCGAGTATCAGAGGTAAAAAGGACTCCACAAAGACACACTCCTCACCTTCTGAAATAAGTGACATCCAAGTGCCTACAAAACTCTTGGAAAGTTAATAAACTACTACAGGAGTGCCTTTGTCTCGTCAAAAGCCTAATTAAAGCTGCTGGCTTAAAACTAAACACTGATACAGACTCAAACCTGTGAAATCACTTTTTGAACAAATGAGAAGTTCAGGGAGCCTGGGTGAAAGTGCCAGGCTGCAAGTGCTCTACTCTCTTGGCCATGCCAGTGCTTAAGGAGTATCTAGATTTTAATGAAACACCATTTCAGGTTGGATTGGTTCAGCAGGTCAGGTCCATCACCACTTCGGGTTAAGTGGAAAGGCCTCTCAGGTTCAGGAGCAGCCCAAGCCTCAGTGCTAAGGCCAGCTGGGGTTTTCCAACCAAACACACAGGTCAAAACCCAGCACTGCAGTTAGGCACAGATTAACCAGTCAAAACCATCAATGCTGTTGGGCACAAATTAACCAGCTGTGTGACTCTATTCAAAGCATGGAAAGTTTTCCTTCAGGAGGGAGGAGAAACACAAATCTGATAAAAACTCCGAGAGCCAGAAACCCCGATCCATCACTATTATTGATCACCAGAAGAACGAACAACCCCACAACTGCCCTTAAACCTTTAGACATCAGTAGGAAAAGCAGACGCGTCTTTCCACCTTTCCCACCTGCACACGCCTAGCCCCAGGCCAAATCTCTTTAAGAAAGCATATTAACTCAAATATAAAAAGCTCTTGGCTTCATGTTGCATTGTTCAAGTGTTCCCTTTCTGCTGCAGTGCCCTTTGGAGTGCTGTAAAGGACAAAGCAGAATTAAAGAGAGGGAAGAAGAGAGAAACAAGATGAGGCATTCTCATTAAAAGCAACCCAGCCCCATGTATAAATTGGAAGTTCAGCTGACAAAAATGTTTAACATCTCAGTCTGGTCAGGGAAGTTTTCCACTGAACAGTTCGTGTTTCCAGGACATGGAGGAGGAGGAGGAGGAGGAAAGCACAAGATCTGCTGGTGAAAACCAGGAGACAGCACCTGCTCACACAACTGGGTACCAGGTTTGGGCAATCATCTGAACACTGCTTGAGAAACCTGCCAAAGTCCAGTGGCCAGGTAAGAACTGAAGCCACTGACCTGGCATTTCTGAGGATTTCCTAATACAGGAGGGTCCCTTTGGTCTGTTGTCTCCAGCTAATGTTTTCTCTCAAACCAAACAGAAAATCACCAGCATCTCAGAAGCACTTGCATGAGCTTAAGGCTGGTATTACTGAAATACACACAGTCAGATGCCCATTTCTTTCCCTGATACCAAAAATAATCCTGTGCCATGAAGCTTCATTAATCACTACCATCAAGTACAAAGCACTAATCTTTTTTTTTAAGTGCTTTCACATACAGCAGGAAGGGCAATACTTGAACCTGCATTAGCAAAGAGAAAGGAAACACTACAGATATTACCCTCTCCTGCCAGCAATTAAAGAGGTTCTTCATGGAAAAGCTGCTCTTTACAATGTTTGCCCTACTTAGCATTAGCTCTCAATTAGTAAGAGGCAATGCTCCAGAGGATGGTAGGAATCCAAAGAAAAATATTAACAGGTAGAGAGTAGAGGCTGAAGGCTGTTAAATGAGCTCACAAGATCCTCTGGGTGGCAATAAGAGGAGGAAAACAGGTTGAAGCAAATTAAATGCTGCTTCTCCGTGCAAAGCACAGTGGTGAAGCAGTGCAAATCCACTACAACAAAAAAGAAAGTGGTCCACAAGTCATCTGGTTGCAGGGAAAGACTGAAAAGCATCAGAAATTGAAGTCTGTGGAGGAGATGACCCCAACAAACTATCTAAATACACGTTGGACTGTGCAGAGGACAGAGTAATGCCACTGGTTTGAAAGGAGCCAAGGTATGACCCACGAAAATATTACAAAGATTTGTAAAACAATAACCTAAATGTGAAGGGACCAGTTAACAGTGTAACTAAGGTATTTTTCTCTGACCCTAGGGCAAGACACTATTTGGTTATAACTTAAAGGGAAAAAAACAGAACTCCCAAGGGGCTAATGAAAAAGTCACTGAAAAGTGGTTGAGAAATGTCTAGAACACAACTACAGGATGAGCAAGGAGGAGGTCCTGGGCTCTCCCTTGGGATTTCAAAGGCGGGGAAAAGCAAAGTTTACAGATGTCATCTCAAGTCCAATTACTCTTTTCTATTATAAAAGCACCCTGCCCCATTCCATTTAGGAAATTTCAGGTTTACTGTGTATTTTTGTTACTTTTCCCATCCATAGGTTGAAGCCTTTACCAGCTGCCCAACACTTTACCAGCCCTTCAGCATGAGGGTATGTCAGAAATTTGTGCATCATTAATGTATATTTACAGCTCTGGCATTTTAGATCTCAATTTATGTGCCAATGTGCATGAGATACTGTTAATTTAATCACCTGTGTAAATACCAAACCATTCAGCTGGGCAGGACTGCCTGAACCACAGCTGTGCTTTCATTTACCTTATAACCTCTGATAAACCTAACCAAACAAAAATGCTCAAAACTAATCACATTTATATTTGCTCTGCTCAACTACTACATAAATCATGGGAAAGTGATCAATAGACTGCAGTTCTCAGACTGTTAACGTTTACTCAAAAACAAATGCAAAAAGAATTAACCTTCAGTAGAAGGTTTTTGACTGGAGACAGTTTAACCAGTGAAAAAGGATTTTCAAAGCATAGATCCATGTTCAGTACAATGCTGATACCATTTGGGGTTGCTTGTTTTTCAGAAAATACTTCCTGCACTATGGAAACCAGGTCCTTCAGTCATAATTTGCATGTCTGAATTAACGCACGGCAAACAATGCAGAAAACCTCCATGTCTTTATCTAGGGGTTGCAGGAAAGTGTTTATTCAAGTTACAGGCATCTTGGAGAAGTCAGTATTACATGTGCATTTTACAAGAAATGTCACTTACTAATGTATGGAATAACTTCAGTGGTTTTACCTATGTAGGACCATTTTTCACATCTATAATTTCTCATTTCTTTCCTCCACTTAATTTAACTTTCAAACCTAATATTGCCACTACAGTGCTAATCCCCCCCTCTGCCAATGGAGACAGCAGGCAAAACAGATAACAACCCATAATGAAATTGCTTCTCCTACCTCTCCAAACACAAATTTTCTCCCTAAATTCCCATCTTCCCCCCAAGACACAGTATGTGCAAGGCCTTACTGGTATTTCCCACCAACAGGAGATCTCACACGGTTAATAAAAATCAGACATTTAACGGCTTGACACTCCACCCCCAGTATTTATAAAGGATTTTATGCATTTCAAAGGGAGATTCCCAGCTCGATAATGGAAGAGTCATTACTGGAGCCTCATCCTGCAAAAGTCCAAGACACTGAGCTTTAATGTCATGCCAATCTTATGTACAGAACAGCTATTTTGGGTAATTACAGAAGTTGTAATAATGCCTTTGGAGTCTCATGAAGTTGAGCTCACTCAAGACACGTAGTCCTGGAGGCAGAAACTTTTTCAACGGGGATTCAATTTGTTTTAATAAAATACTGAAAACCCTATCCTTTAGACCTCAGCATTTCATTGTAGTACTTGTATGCAATCACATACAAGATTTCTAATCTTTAGCTGAAACATCAGCATAACCTTGCTACCTGATCAAGTTACACCCATTTACATCAGAGGAAAATTCAACCTTATGCCAGGTCTTATTTAGCAGTAGCTCTTGCAACTTATCTGTATTTCACTTTCAGTATAAATATATTTTTAATAAAATAATCTTTAATGTCATCTGATACAGCACTTGTTGTTTTGAACCAAGCATTTTACTACAGCAGAATTAATTTTCAATTGTTTATACATTAAAGACAGTTCAATCCAACTCGATTGGGAGTGTCTGTAGAAAGTTTAAGAAGAACATTTGTCAGCATGAGGCTGTTTGAGGATGCCCCTTTTGCTGCAGGACAGGTGAAGGATGAAGGCCTTGGTACACCCCATGAGCACCTGGATCTGAGCTTTTCCTCTCTCCCTGGGAGGGAACAGTCTGTTCTTCAAGCAGGCAAAAAGCACTGAAAGTCAGCAAGAAATAAAAAAAAAAGTATGATAAAATACTAAAAGCTTGTTAGCTACCGTGCACCTCCGTTTTCACTGACGTCTTTGGTGCAGCCTTCATGTTTTCAAGTCCCTTCTGTTAACCCTTCAGTTTTCCAAGCCTACTTCTGCTTAGAAGCCAATTTAGCAATTAAATTAATAGTCAAATATTTCTTGCCAGAGAACAAGAAAGAAGTTTCACTCGCCTGGGCAAAACGAAATTCCTGAAGGATTTGAGAATTTAATGAGCAGAACAGTTACAAAAAAATGTAAAAACTGGCAAATCAGACAGCAAAGAAAGAGACAGGAAGTGACAGATTTAAGAAAATACCTCTAAAGTAGAGGAAATGAGTTGTCCTTTAAGAAGAAATCATACATATAAAGCACATAAAACAGAGTATTCTTTGTAGACTTGACTAAAGAAGAAAAAAAAAGAAGAGATTACAAAAAAGACACATCCTGAACAGCATTAAAAGCAAGGCAGCTTCAGTGGTCAGCCTCTTTTGGTCAAGATGGAAATCTGCATAATTTTAAAAGCAGTGGCCAAAGTCTATCTGCAAAATAAAAAGTGTGAAAAAAGGAGAAAAAAGGCAACTAAATGCATGGAGAGGAGTGACTTGAGCCACTAAGTGGACGCAGCACCGCCCATGTGAAGCAAAGGGTCTGCTCCATGCACTGTAAAGTCCTAACAGTGATAGTCTTGAACGGATAAAAGGAATTCTTTTAAAAAAACAAAATGCACCTCTCCTGGGAGAGATGTGCTGAGAAGAGCCTTGTATTGAGTTTCTGCCCAGATGAAGTTCTGCCCAGCTGAGAGGCTTCTTCAGTGAGTTACAAACAGGAGGCCTCGGTGGTACCCAAGGTGCTGGATGCACCTCTGGGGAGCACAGAAAGATGCACCTTCATCATAGGCTGGACAGACAATTCCCAGACTCACAACAGCAAGAACTGCCCATCTGGACCCACTGAAGTCCTGGATACCCCAGCACCAGATCAGGGACGGGACCAGCAGCAATCTGAGGACAGTGTTAAGGCCTTTGTTGAATGACACTGACATTTTTAAAAGATAACTCAAGCCTTGCTTATGTGAAGTTAAGTCTTCATTAAACACCGATTTTTTGAAGCTAGTTGCTATAATGCAGGAAATGTCACACATAAAAGAGCTTTATGTGAGTGCAAACATCTTACAGGGGAAGTTTAACCTCTGAGATTGTGTGTTCATCCCTACAAAAGAACATTCATTGTCCAGACGTGCTCAGTGAGGTTTTGCTGGGGAGGAGGCGGAATGCAAGAAAAAAAATATCCTGACTGCATTTTACAACTACAAAAGGCACTTCTAAGACATTTCTGTATAACTACAAGATTCTCTTTCATTATAACGTTATCTCATTAAATATATATTTACCTGGACGTGATAATTTATTTTTAGAATGATTTATCTTTCAGAAGGTAGAGAAATGAGACTAATTAATAAATGTGAAAGCCTTCTGCCACAAGGATTTCCCCTGAAAGGGCTTTAACAGCAATTTTAGCACTGAACTGCTTCAAACAAGCTCTCTGCCTGGTTTTCTCTGGCCATAAAGGCAGCAGCAGTTACACGGAGCAACAAGCCTGCAACTGTAATACATCACTCATCACAGCCTAACTGGCATGATAAAGTGTTTGCTCGTGAGGGGATTGTGTGGCCAGTCCAAACAAAGACCACTTCATCTTGCATTTCCTAGAGATCTTTTTTTCTAGAAGAAAAAAGCTCACATCCTGAGCTGTGCCTACGGAGAATGCTGGGAAGCCTGAGCCACTCCCCAGCCCTCCCCTCTCCCCACAAAGCAGAGCTGCCTGCACACCCTGTCAAATAACTGCTCTGTTGCAGATCCCCGATGCATTTCATTCAGTTCTAAATGAAATAATATTATAATCACTTGGGGTTTTATTACTGTTACCTGGGACATTGCCAGCAGCTCCCTCCAGCAGTTTGCTGAGTGGATGACATTTGCAGCAAACCTAAAGCAATCAAGCCAGCAAGGTCATCTTTATTGCAGAGTGAGAAATAAAGGCTGCATGAGCCTCACACGGTATTTCACTCCTCTCCCTCCTCACTTCCCTGCTCCTTCCAACAGCTCCAGTTCCTGAAAGCTCATGGGGAGAAGATGTAGAACTGCTGGGAGAGCATCTCCCCATCACTGACTGTGGGGCACCTCTCCCTTCAGGGAGCAGGGGTGCACATGTACAGATATATTTAGATATATTTACATGTGCAAATTTCTTCCAGCATTTCCCCACAAATGGAAGACAGAGAAACCAACAAACAGAGTGATCTATCATCTCTCCAAACTATTATCCTGTTAAATTTGCTGTGGTTTGGGCAAGCAGGGATATACCCAGCAGCTCTGCTCTGAAGTGTACAGTCCAGAGATGAGCGTGCCTCAGCACTCTCCAAATGCCCTTGTGTTTTAATTCCCCTTCCTACTTCCACTGACATTATATGGCTTTGAGCTTCCCTGGCAACCCTGGCATGAAAAGCAGAGCTCTCAGCCTTGACCTTCAACCAAAGTGCTGGGGGCAGGAGGGAAGGTGTGTTTGGCCACCTGACACGGACCCTTCCTCTTGCCCTTTTGGGAGGCTGGTGTGACATTTGCTGTAGTTACACCTGGGAGATTTTCCATCCCAGCCTGGTTAACCTGTACATCCAAGTTCCTACTCTCAAAGTCCAAAGGACACCTGCCAAAAGCTGCCATGGGATGGGAGGTGCTGGCCTTCCCAATGCTACGTTGCCTCATTCAAACATCATCTGATGTCCAAGAGCCACAGGACAGCTCATCCCCAGCCTCTGGGAGCCTGCTGGCCTCTTGGCCTGCCTCCTTTGGTGGCCAGTGAGCTCTTGATCCCGTGGGAGAACCAGTGTGGCCACTCCACATTGGAGGTGACAAGGAAAACAGGGCAGCTGAGAGCTGGCAAAGCAGCCGGGAAGCACTCCTCAAGCACAGACAAGAAGTTCTCTCTTTCCCAAGGTGTTTGTGTAAATTGAATTTGCGTCAACTTAAAACATCATTCAAAATACGTGGTTCTGCTCTGGCTCACTTAGTGCTGGCCATGGCACTGCGTGGTGTCCTGCCACTCACTGCTCCTCTCTCAAATCTCTTGGCACGTGAGCGTTCCAAGGCCAGGGCTGGAGCACACAGTCCTGTGCACTTCCTGAGCAACTCCCAAACTCCCAGCAGGGATACAGCAGCCCTCGCGGGATTACAGGCTCCATGCTGCAGCGGATCAAACGTGGAAGGAACTCTCTCCACGCTGCAGTCCGTCACCTTCAGCCCAGGACCACTCTCAGGGAATGAAAAACAACCCAAATTGGATCATCCACATAACCACGGCACCACAGGCCAACAGGGATACGGCCCTAACAGGACACAGTGCCAGCAGCTTCCCTGGCAGGACACGCTCAAATCCACCGAGCAACTGGATCTGAGGAGAATGGACAAACCCATGGTCTGTTTGAAACGTTATAGAAGACACAGGTTGAATATTAATCAGAAAGAAAAAAGTACTGATCATCACCATATCAATGGGCTCAGTTTAGCTTTCAGTGCTCATTATTGTCTGGTGTGAGGTGCAGGACTGAGTCTGTGCAGTATTTCCAAGCTGCAAAGTTATAGCCATGGTTTTATCCCCAAAGCCTCTAGAAAGGACTGCAGCAACTCTATCAAACACTTGAAGACTTAAAAATAAATTTAAAAAACCCCAGCCCTGCAACAGCATCATCCAAGTGACAATGCTCAGGAACAGGGTCTGGAATATTTTACAGTGATCCTGCTACATTCCAGCACACACATTTACTTTAGCTGACCACAGAGTGCATGAGCACACAGCTACATGAAAAGGGGTACTTTCCAGTGCGTGGCAACTGGGGGAGTCTAACCAGAATATTAAGAGACAGCCATATTTTACTATTATTTACCATCGAGGCACCACAAGAACCACTGCAGCTCCTTTCTTCTGAATATAATCATCATATTGATAAAACTGGCAGCATTCCCAAACTGGACACGGCTTTTTTGTCCCACCACACAAAGAGAGGCAGACACAAAGACAACCAGTGACGTTATATTGGCTACCAAAGAAAACAAAATCCAAGCCACTGTTCTTCGCTGCACACTCTCTGCTTGGACAGGAAGAACACATACTCTAAGAAGTCACTTTCAGACCTTGTTTTTGGGTAAAGAGTTGACTGTTTTGCATGGTAACTAGGCATGAAATTATGCCAGCTACAACGCAGGCAGCTCAGTGTTTTTTCTATGTTGGCCATCAGTCAGGTGCACGAGTGCTCCCAATTGGGATTTAATTCGGATGCCACGCCAGAACACGTCCCATCAGCAACATGCTTGTCGCTTCCACACAGGATGGTTTTGCTGGCATGTGGAAGCAGCTGAGGCTCAGAACATGTTGCTTTCTTGGCAGGTATTCCACCTTGCCTAGGGGAGACAGGCATAGGGGAGTTCTGCGTCTAGGAAAAATAAGATTATTGTAGCCCATCAGATATGATTTCCGGCTTTAAGGATTAGAGCTGTGTCCCAGCGAGAGCCAGGGAAAACAGCAGGTTGTTCCTTAGCTTGCACCTTGTAACATTTTATTGTTTACCTGCATTTATTTTAGACTAACTTCCTTTCTGAAGGCCTATCTCAGTCCTTCTCTGCCCACCCCCACCACACACCCAGCCTCCCTACTCTCAGAGAAACTGCAACTAAGGTTAAGCACATTTAAGGGTCACATCCTGACACTCCTTAAGGAAACAGCTCCTTCAACATCTGCAAGTGACTGCTTTTCCTCCACCCTCCACACTGCCCACCTCCTATTTTATCCCTCAGTTGTCCTCTGCAAAGGTGAGCACCTGTAAAACAGCTCCCTGATTTACCCAGGCAAGAAACTGGTTCACTTGGAGCAGCAGCTACGAAAGGAGCAACATCTGCTCTGTAAGCACTCAGCAGAGCGTTGCACAAGAGCACTTACTTTAGCCTGCCTGATATTGCAAATGCCAAAGGAATCTGGTTCCCTTGTATCTCTACTCATGGGACCTCTGTTTAAAATATTTGAAATTACTTGGACTCCAGCACGTTAATAAGACCCCCCCCGGGTTTCTCTCTGGCTCTCTTGCTTTCACCACCTTTCACCTCCAAGAGGTTTTTTCCCGTTGCTCCACTTTGCTCCCTGGTGCCAGTGAAGAGTCTCATCTGCACCCCTGCAAGCTGGGCTCCCTCAGTTTTATTAGGAAATCAGCTCCAGTGATTGCCCTGGGCCACAGTTCAAAAAGGCTGATGAAGAACTGCAGGTTCGTCTGCAGGGCTCGTCACTCCCAGCTCAATTCACTCCCTCTTTGATGCCCTCTGGGAACTGGAGCACACCATGCTGATTATTTTTACAATTTCTGCCTGTGACTTTTCTGCCCCTAAACAGGTGGGGAGGCGACATTTCCCGAGCCAACTCTAGGAAAAGGCCCATTCCAGCAGCAAATTCGGTTCTCCCTCTCCCTCCTGAAAACAAGTCTGCTCCTGCCTCACCTCACTTCAGCCCTGACGGTGGAATTTTAATTGCAGTGACTGGTGAAAGAGGGGAGGGAAGGTGTGGTTTGGCTGCAGGACACAGAGTCAGGACCTCTTACACTCTACACCTTGCCCTGACGGTACCTCCTCCTGTGCCCTGGGGATAACCCTGTGCCATGCGGGGAGAGCTGTTGTTCCACAGGGTGGAAGGAGCATGGGAAAGGTTTGCAAAGCCCTTTGATGGTAAAGCACAAAATTCTAGACCCGGGGTAACAGATCCCTCCATGTACTGGGAAATCAGGTTCCTCCAAGTTTCCCTACGAGCAAGGTCAAAACCACACTTGAAGTTTGCTCAAGAATGACAGCCAGTCTAAAATTAAGCTGAAAAGTAACTTCTCACCCTCTTGTGAAAGAGGCCACAAAAAGCCTAAATGCATCTTCAAAGCCAAAACAGATCTTCTAGAAGAAATACTCCCCAGAGAAGGGAGCAAGCACATGCACATGTTCCAAGGCAAAGCTGGGTGTTGACATCAAGGCCTGGGCAGGGCAGAGCTGCTGCTCTCAAGGGACAGGGACTCGGTGGTGGAATATGCCATGGACCTGCCCCAAGTCACCTTTTGCCACACTCAGCTACCAGGCCTCACTATTTATCCATGCTAATGGAGCAGAAGGGAAGATCAACGTCAAAGCAAAAGAGCTTAACATGAAACAGCACATCCCTCTCGTGCTCTTCCTCTATCCCACGAGACCTATCTCATGGCAATTTGATGGAAAGTTGTTTTTCCACCCAAGCTCTACTTTGAGTCAAGAAGCCAGCAGTGACAGCATCAGAAAGCTATTTGGGAAAGAAACTGAAGAGCTGTCAGATAGCTTTGTGGGGTTAAAAAAACCAACTTAGAAAACCAAACACAGGAGACAGGAGATGGCAAACCTCAAGATGTCTGAAGACCACAGGAGACAAACTCAGAGATTCCCAAATCACCAGGACCTTGTCAGTTTACAGAGCCTCCTCTCACTCCCTCCCTTACATTTCAGAAGATGAGTGTGCATTTCTGGGTAGGACTGGTTTCAGGAAAGTATCTGTGGAACAAGCACGAGGACACGTGCAGGAGAAAAAAAATAACAGTGGAGGCGGGGAAATGATGGGGAAATTAATCCAAAGGCTGCAATAAAGTTCAAAAATTTTAAGAAGTCAGGGTTTTTTTCCATTTAAGTGCCTGGCGAAGGACTGGGGTGCCTATGTTATGGTGCCCACAATGTCTTTCAAGCCAGGTCTGTCTCTGGAGCAGAAATTCAACGCACTTTTCCCCAGAGAAAGTTCTGTTGTCCTGCAGTCGCTGCCAAATTCAGATGTTTAATTCGAAATGTGAAACAGAAGGATTCCAGTCCGCTTTTAAAGAGAAAATCTCCAGGCTACTGCTCCATCCCATAACTAACACCGGCTTTGTTCAGGGCAGGACACAGCACAGCTCCCTATCCTCAAAAGGAAAGGGAGGCAACATATAAACAACATATCACTGTACATCACAGCCTGGGAGCTGCATACCTCAAACAGTAACCAGTGCTAACAGTCTGAGGCACCTCGACAGATGTATGGCCAAGCAGCTATAAAAGAGCCTTTGTGCTGGCTGAACAGAAACAAGGCATTTTCTGTACGGGAGACGGCCTGACCACCTCGCAGGATAAACGGGGTTACACATTTCACACCTCCCTGCGCCGGGGACCCCAGGGCAGATGGCACAAGGCAGACGCCGCGGGATGGAGGAATGACCCACGCCTGGGATCTGCAGGAGCCACTCTGCAGCCACAAGGGAGATGACTTTGCCCTCACCTTCCATCCTCCTCGCTCGCAGCTCCCGTGTCAGGACTGTGCGGCCCGGTTTAAAGTAGAGCCAACCCGCCCTTCAGCAGAGACTCGTCCCTGTGGAACAGTCCGCGCAAAAGATCATCACAAATACTTGTGATCCACCATCCAGAGCCCCAGACAAAGGCTTTTCATCCTCATGCTTAAGCACCCAGCTGCTATTTTATATATATTTTGAAACACACTTTTCATCTTCACCCTAGTTTGCAGTCGTGAAATTAGGCTAATTCTCCAAGGCCGCAGGAGCCGTGGTGTTATTTTTGGCCTAGGAAAGATAAGAAACCGATGTGGATGGTTCTTCCTCAGTACAAGCACACACAGCAGCAGCACACGTCAGGATTCAGCCAAACACATTATTCCACAGGATCAGAAACGGCTTCCAGTTGGGCCCAGTAAAACACAGCAAGAAAAACTGCAACTGCAAAAGGCTCTCGCAGTGACTGCAGTGCATGTTTCAACTCCAGGAAGGCAGAGAGAGGTGGGAGAAAAAAATATTTGAAAAAGTCAAAGAAAAATTGCACTGTCCAAAACCTGGAAAAACCACAGTTAGCAAACATTCCCAGGGAAGCAAAAGCCCTGCTGCTTTATGAAGATTAAATCGGCTATTGTCTCACAGTTGTTGGCTGTTTGCTTTTTTTTAAATAAAGTTCCCCTTGGCCAAAGATGTTAGGAAGTATCTTCAGTAAGAAAAGGATATAAAAACAAGAATGCCAGTTAATAAATCTGCGATAAGGTTAAACAAATAAGGTAAGGTAAGGTGAGGGTAAGGTTTCTTGACAAATCATCTGTGATAAGGTTAAGCAAATTTCTCTTTTGTCAGGACAGGAAAGATACACATGCAAGGGCACAATATTTTCGCTGACCTGGACAATGAATGTGAGAGGTGTATATTCTGAGTCACTCACTGTTGGACAAAACCTTTGCTCAAGCATATGGTCTGAAGACTGTAGGAAACAATTAAAAAAAATTGGGTCAGGCATTTAACCCACTCTGCACCCTTACATTGAGGGAGACTGCAGGAAAAAACCTTTATAAAAAATTCAGACCTTAGATAAAGATAGTTCCCCATTGAATATCTATGCAGAATTACACATAATGTTAATTCTCAACAACCCATCTACTAAGAACTTTGTCCTTTTGAGGAGAAAGAACATTGCCCTTATGCAGAGATGCTGAGGAGTGAACTCTGCTGTCCCTTGGGCAAGTGTTTTCTCTCTCTGTAAGACAGTAACACACAATAAAACGTATGGTTACAAAGGATTAAGGCAGCTCAGTTAACGCAAACTAGCACTCTCTCCTGCATTCCTCACTAATACAGTGGTGACATAACCAGCCAAAACATGTAGCTTTGATTCAAATAAGGTTTAAAGAAGTTACTGCCAAGTAATTACACCCATTGATGGCCCATGAGCAGAGGAACCTTCATTAATACCCTGCTGCCGTTCTCGAAGCGCTTTTCGAACCAGCTGCACCAATCTGAAGTGGCAACCATGAACAAGAGCAGGCAATGAGTTTTCATGAGCAGACTTGTGCCTGCCTTTCAGAAGACACTCTGACACATGGCTGAGCACAGCCACGAGGACAGCAGGCAAGGACACAGCATCCAAGTGCTGGCTGCCTCCTCTGAAGGGCTGGGCCAGCCCCAAGGTAGAGGAGGTTTCTGGTAATGTCCTCCTTTATTTTTCTGATAACACGCTTTTCTTTGCAGCTGAAAGAAGGTGACAGTGGCACTTCAGGAACTGCAGGCAGCTTTCTACTACCCTTTTCTGCTTTCTAATGAAGCAGAATGCTGGCTGAGTACAAACTACGGGTTCCCATTTATTTCATTGCTAATCCTAGCCTCTGTGTAAGAACCTGTGCTTAATCCACAAAGAGTACCGGATGCTTCTGAAGACTGCTTCCAAGAACAAAAATATAGCACTCAGCTGGAGCTCCCTAAAGCCATTCAGTAGGAAGGATTAAACCCAGAGACTTGGATGGAACTTAGATCCAGTGGGCATGACCTTACCTGTGCTCTCTTCATTACACAAGAGCACGTCGTGCCTTTGCCTTTTCCTAAACCTCTTTCTAACCTGATGACTCCAAAGCACTGGCTCCAGGAGCCTAATCTCACAGCTCTGCACAAGCATTCGGGGCTCCCATCCGTGTGCTCTCAGTATAAACGAGCACAGACCCAAATGAAGCTGTCCGTAGCAATGCTCCCGGGACATCAGATCACCAAGCACAGCAGCTGACCACTGAAGCTTCGCCTGCACTGCAGCCCTGGGAGCAAGTCCCTGCCAGCAGCTCAGGTAAAAATGGCATCACACAGGCTGCAAAGCTCTCTTGTGAAAAGGAAAAACTGCTTCCATGCTCACCTGGAAAAGGGAGCTGGCTGTAGCAGCTCTCCTCTTACCACCAATACTTCACATCAGGGCACAACAGTGAGGCATGGACAAGAGAAAAATGGATAAACAGACATTTCCTATTCAAAGAGCCTTTAAAAAAATGGTCCCTAATAGCTTGGGTCCCTAGTAGCAATAAAAACTACATGCAGGCATTGATTCTTTTCCTGAAGTCACCATTACCACACAAGCTGCAAGTAACTGGCATGAAGTTCAATAGGTTCTCAAGAGTCCCTCCATAAAAATCTGTCACAACTTTTACTTTTGTTTCATTATTGTAGCAGCACTTTTAACTTGCTCAAGACAACTGAAAAAGTCAACTTGCTCTAACTGAGCCCTCACTGAGGGTACCAGCAGAAATTTACTTTCATGTAAAAAACTAACCAGAAATAACCAGAACTCAACTTTCAGTTTTGCAAGGACTCCCAAACACACTTTCAGCTGAAACTAAAATTTAAGAAAATAAAACCAGTTAGTTCCCCAAACTTTTCCAATTAAGTTCCCAACTTCTTTGTGACACATAAAGGTCATTTTGGTCTAGGCATGCAGGAAGATAATCCCCACCCTTCAGGCAACTGGGATTTCTGGCAAGATTTTAAGAGGTCTCCAGCTGATAACCATGAAAAGTTCACACCACCAGGAGTCCAGATAAGCTTTTAACACAGGAAATTAGTGAGAAAGTGTCTTAAGCATTTTAAAGATCAATTAAGATGGTGCAACAGTCCAACAAAGCAGAATCGAGTTCTCTGCTTCAAATCAGATGGGTTTAGAATACAAAACAGCAGCTCTGGAGCTGGGAGGTGTCTACAGGAAATGAGGTTAGACCAATGCAGGGCAATTAATCCTCTGTGCAGTCAGATTACAGACTCCCCCCATCCCCAGGGCCACCTGACACAGCCAGAGCAGGGTTAAACTGCTGCAGGTTGTCATCTTGCATCTTCCCTGCCCATCCACAGGCCAGCGGTTCTCCCCCCCAGCCTAAAAAAGCCAATCTCTTTCCTGACATGTGAGGTACACTCAGGGACAGCACACAGGGAGATTCAAGATCCGCGGTTCTCACTTGTAATTGCAGATGTAAACTATGAAAAAAGCAGCACCAAATACCATTTTCTGCCTTGTCAGCACTGAGGGACCATAAAGTTCATCAAGGACACTGAATTTTGGAGAAGCAAAAGATGAACTGTGAGTTCCTGGCTAGGGTGGGGAGTCAGCTGGTGTTAACAGCTGTTTTCAGGATCTCTCCCAGCACAGGCAGCAGACTAGTGACTGCAAACAGTGTGAACTGGGGAAAATGTGGGTGCAGAGATCACAAACGCATCCTCGGACACTGCTCTGGTACACTGGTCAGCCCAGGGAGCACAGAAGTGTCTTACCACACAGCCTGCTAGGAAATATTCTCTCCCAAAGCATTAAGAAAACCCTTCATAGCAGGTTAGTGCTACACACCACTGTGGCTACAACCACTGTCTAGAACAACTCTGGATAATTATCTGTGTTCATTCATTAAAAGTTTCAAAATAAAATGAACTTTTACACTAAATTTGGTTGTTGTTGGTTTTTTTTAAGTAACAAATAGGTATTACACCAAGACCCATCATACCTATCCATTTACAAAATCCAAGTTTTGTTTCTTCTCTTTAATAATTCAATTGTTTTTATTTTTAAAAAATCAAGTATTTCTCAAAACACCATAGTCCAAGTATGATACAGGTAGCACTGAATGCATTTGAGCTGTGTGTTCCTACCCTCCTGTTGGTGACCTCAGCTAAGTTTCTATTAAGCCCCTTCCCCACATCAGCACTTCATTTCTATTTCCCACCACCAAACAAGTCTAGCTTTTCTCTTCCATGCTTACAGGCTCTGACACCTCCATGCTGCTGGTGCTTTAAGCTGCTCACAGAACTTAGCTTTAATAGATTGAGGGGAGAAATGCAAATATTCTCTTCAAATTAACACAATTAACCCTCCCTCCCCCAAGCATCCAGGTCTCAGTTACCCTCTACATAGAGATCAGCTAAAAACTTCCATATTGAGAGCCCCAGCTGGCAATATTTTATGTCCCCTTCAGTCAAGAAAGACAAATTTTTAATCCATTTTTATCAGTGTCTAGTCACATAGGACACTTAAGAGAGATCCTGATCTCATACAGAGGTATCCATGAAATGGTTTATTCCCTCACCTTCATCTTTTATACACAGAAATAAGCACTAAAGAGAATGGAAAAGGAAACTTGCCAGCTCAAAGTTTGGTCAGATATCATTGACCCACAGGAGATAACTGACTACAAAGGTATTACTGGGTTTGACATTGATTAGATTTGGAACTCAACAGTGTCCTTCCAAGGTCTCCAGTTGGGTGGGATTCCCCTACAAGAGGCAGTGCAGCTCTGATCACAGCACAAGTACCAGTCTCACAGCTCCAGCAAGCAGTAAAGTAAGATCTTACCCTGCAAAAGCAGGATGGCTTTCCCATCAGTTCAAAAGAAAAGTATGCAATAGAAAGCTTCTAGTCTCAGACTCACCTCCACACTGCTGTTCACAAAATAAACTCAAATCCTCAACTATCTTCTGATTGCCTTAATTAAGAAACTAGAATGATGAGCTATTTTATTAGAGTTCTTTGTCCTGTCATGCTATGAAGGATTTCCTGACTCGTCCTCAAGATAACAACTAATCCCGATGTCTCCCTCAACTCAACAGGCTGCACAGATCCTAATTTGTAACAAAAGCACTGCACTTCAAGACAACAATAATGGGGGGAAAGCAATACTTCTGTTTGCTGGATTCATGGCTGAAGCTTCCTAAGAGTCTGCATGACACCATCAAAGTCCTCATTTCAGCAACCCTCAGCTTAGGCATTAGGTCAAGTCATCCAGCTAACTAAGGACAGATTAACCATGTGCTCACAAAAACTAGGTCAGTCCCAAACAGGCTCTACAGCCTGGAAAGGCCTCTCTGTGTCAGCACGAATGCCCCAGCCCTCCTCTCTTGAAAATGTTCTGTAGAAAGTGAGTGGGATCCAGACTCAGGTTTTGTTACAACACTTGTTCTTCATTTCTGAAACATGGAATAAACCTTGGCCAAACTGCATTCGGAAGTAAGAAATTACTCAGTAATGCCAAATTCTCCCTCTTTGGAATATCTGGTTCTCAAACACTCAGTTATTTTCTGAAGTGAAAGAGCCAGCTCAGGACCTGGCTGCAGACCTGAGACCTGTCTCCCATTCCAAACCTTCCAAACCCTCCTAATCCCTAAACCCTGGTTTCACAAACCCAGTCTGCAGCCTTTATTTTCTCCTTTGACCTCTCTGCCCTCCTCCTCAGCAAATACTAAAATTAGACCACAGTGGTCATACCACACTGCCTCCCCCACTGTAGTCACAGACTCCCTGTCACATCACTCATGTATTTCAGTCTCACCCTGAGCCCCATGCATCACCTCCCCTGCCCAGATAATGCTCTTCTCTAGTCTTACCTGTCTGTCCTTTGACAAAATGCCATTCCTCATTACCTTCAGGGAGCTCAATCTCCATCCATCCCCAGAATGCATGGCCACCCACTTACATCTTAATCTGAAGCCAAAAAGACATCTCTGAGGCGTTCCAAAGATAAAATTTTGTGCTGGAGGAAAGATGATTTATAAACATCCGCCCTAAAACTCTGGGCATGCTTGTATCCTCCCTCTCTCACACACACAATTCACAACACAGGTTTCTTGAAATTAGGAGATGCAGTGGGCAGCACACACGGTGAGATAAGGTGTCTGTGTTGTCAAGGTTTGCCAAGTTCCCTTGCTCTGACTTCAGAAAATGCCCAAGCTTTGAAGCCAGGACAGTACGTACATACAATAATGTCTGATTTCAAAAGTGCTGCTGGATGCTCCCAGCACAAAGTCAAATCTTTCCTTTCTGGCTGGGAGTCCAAGGAGAGGTTCATGGAGCAAGTCAACCAAACACCACAGTCCAACCCCACTGCCCTCGGTGTCTGCAGAGAACAGAGGTGCTCCAGGACACCCTGCCCCAGCACCTCCTCACACACCCCATCCTGCCCTGCTCTGAGAACACGCTGTGTGCTGGGTGTCACTCATCACCCAGCCACAACAGGATCAGTCTCCTTTTTGTTAATGAGAGGTTTTCACAGAGGATAAAGGAAAGGAACTGGAGGTTAGCCATTAACAGCAGCACCTCTTTCCAGTCTTTCAGATCTGATCAATCACTGCAGGACTATAATTTTTTTTTTTTTCCTTTGTACTTCTGGCTGTCTTACAGAAAACCATAAACTTCAGTTTTGCCCATGGGAACATCCATCCCAGAAACGGTACGTTCTGGCACTGCCAGGGTACTTGGCAGATATAATGTGCACTTTAAGGGCTTTCTTAACTTCAGTGAATTTCAGAGTAGCAATTATCTTCAATTACTCCAGATGAAAGACCACATAAAATGTTAATTCAAACCCCTCTTCTCCCAGAAGCCCCCCGCTATCCCTAGTCACCACTGCCCTACTTTCTCCCCTCACCAACACCCGAAAGGTTGGACCTGCTCTTCCTTTGGACCTGCTCTTCCTCGCTGCCTTTGTCATACCTTCTTTTCCATGTATATTGTAAAAAATCCTGCCTCCTTTCAGGACATTTTAGAGTACTTGTTGCAGTTTGGAGGAAAGCACTGCCTTCTCCGCACAGACACACTGGCTGCATCTCATTCTCTAATTTCTCCCACAACCTCAATAAAACACACAAAACTGGTCATTTAAACCAGTTGGAGGTAGGAAAGGCTGCTCCGTTGGATCCAGCTGCTTCTATTGCACTGTAGGACACAGAGGAAGGAATTGGTATCACCTGAAAGCAGTGTGTGTCAGAAGGGTTTTATTACTGAAGAAATTAATGGGATATATCAGCACTGCCTTGACTTCTAGCAGCTACAAAAAGCCTGTATTAAAGATGTGAAGCTATTAACCACAAATTAGAACAATACTCAGCAACAGCTGCAAAACAAGGCTGAAACAACACCAAGCTACACAGCGGTGACTTTGTAATTCAGGTGCATTAGAAGGAAATATCAGACATAAAATTGAGATCAACAATACTTTGGGATGGTTTAAATCACAAATGAAAGAGCTTGTCATCAAAACCAGAACATGTTCTCAGGCTGAAATCCAAGACCCTGCATGGCACCACATGGCAGTGTAGGAGAAAACGAAACTTCCATGTCCCTGCAGTCCAGGCAAGATGGACTGGAAGAACTACTGGTGGGAGGAAAGGGGAGAAGGAAGGAGACTTAAGTAAGCAATCTTTTGCTGAGAAAAACACCCAGCAACGTGTCAGAAGTCTAAAGTACCAATATTCACTAGAAATGCAGAACCACTTCCGAGCAAGTTCACTCCAAGCCTTTAGCTCTTTTCAGGAAGAAGGACCACGCTCTGTATTTCTGCATAAACTCTCAAGCTCCCTTCTGTAGGCTTCAGAGATTTCACAGCTCCATTCTTTTCATGACTCTTTTCTTACTATTTGCTGCATAAACTCTCTGGCCTAGGCTGCTCCACCCTATAGAGCGCTGAGTTTTACAGCTATTTGTCAAACAGCAGCGACAGTCTGGGTTTTGTTTTTACAATGATGATAATCCTTGCCCTAAAAAACTTACATTTAACAGCCATGTCTCATCTGTGACTTACTCGACCTCTGTCAAATAAGGGAACAGCTCCGAGCCTGGTCACAGGACCTTAAAATCCATCGTGGGCTGCAAACTGCTCCCAAAGCACCAGCCTGGGTGTGTCAGATGAAGCTCCCCAGAGCCCAGTGAGCTGCAGTTGTCCTCGACCTTGCACATGGTGCTGCTGCTGCTTTCCTGAGATGAGATGACACAGGAAGTCCAAAGAATGGTGGTGTCAATTCCTCTACTGTATCTGCTGAAAAGCTCCTGACGACAGGAAGAGTGTGAACAAATCCTTACAAGTCTTGAAGCGGGCAATAACCGGTGGCACTCTAATGAAGTGGTCTGAGAGGCACTGCGGAGAGCAGAGGAGTGACAGAAACACAGGAAGGGGGGAAAAAAGGGGTTTTGAGACAGACTGCTGCGAGCAGAAAAGCCACACAGAGACGGGCCTGGTGATGCATTCGGGCACACCACCAGAGCCAGGGCCAGGGAAGACAAGTAGCACAGTAAAGACATTGTAGGATCCTAAAATCAGAGAAAGGGGGCAGTGACAGTCATGGAGATGAGTAAAACGATTCTGGGCAGGGAGCCCACCACAAGAACAGTGCCGGGAAAAAGCCACCCGCAGTGAGGACCAGCAGGGCACTCCACACCCGAGATGCTGAGAATGAAAACCAGCGAGCTGGGGGGTGACTGCAGAGACCTGAGCTCCTCGTTTGTGCTGCCACTTGAGCCTCTTCAGAACATGAAGTGCAGGCTGCAAAGGAGAAGTCTGAGGTTTGGGATTTCTAAGGCTAACACTGCTGTGTTTGCTGAGCCTTGTGCTGTTACAGCTTTTCTTCCGACGGGAATTGTGAAGGATGCGGTGGCTGTGCCCCAGCAGAGCAGGCACAGATAAACTTTCTGCTCCATCAGAAGCTCAGTGAAACACAACACTTTGCAATTCACTTACAGTGGCCTGTTACTTGATGTTCATGAACATACAAGACATGGAAAATGTCGCTTTTACACCAAGCCTTCCTAACACAGCTGTTGAGACAGCTGTGTTATTTCACACAGCTATTGCTTTATCTGACATAAAATACCAGGCACATTTCTTCTGGGCAATGAGAGGACCAGATCAAAAAAGATGACAGGTATTTAAATTGAAAAGCCACAAATAAATGAGAGTGGACTTACTTCTTGCAGAAGCTGTGTGCTTTCATCATTGAAACTCTTCCTGCTCTCCCGAACAGCTGAGCCTTAACATCTCACACTCATGGGTTACTTCTGAACACCCTACAGTTTATACACTTCACACAAACCAAATTTTAAGTAATTCACGGCCCTTAGGAGAATCCAGCATTAGGGATAATAACAGAAGCTGATCAAACAAAACTGATTATGGGAAAGTCCCACCTATTTCTGTCAGACAGCATTCCCAGTGCAGTTGTGTGCTATCATTGGCTATTTCAATCCAACATTTGGTTATATTGAATTTAGGAGCTCTTTGCCAGTTTCAATAGGACCAAAATGCTGACCTTCAGTAACTTATCAAATGCCAGATGGTACAGGCATTCACAGCAGAAGTTATTTCAACTCTGAATGTCTACAGTAAAAATTTTATGCTGCTAAAAACTGTGGAAAAAGTTACTGACTCTTTATGAATGGCTAAGCCACAATGCTGGCAAGATATAAACTAGTTCCAGGTCTGAAAGCAGGCAACGTGGAGAGGCACCGTTAGTGCAGAAAATCTCTAGGCACAAAAGATATTAATTAATAACTGCGGCTGGAAACCTCCTTCCCCTTCCTCAGAGGCTTTCCCATCGCTGAACTGTGAACTGAAACAAAGCAACAGCTTTCGGGGGCAGAAATTCAGTGTAAAAGTTAAACACAAGTCTTTGCCAGTGAAAGAGTGGCTCAGCAGCAGTATGTGTCACTGTCTGTGACCACAGCTCCTGTCACACAGGCAGAAGAACCCCCTTTCACCACATCTCATAAAAGGACAAAGCCGCAGTTGCGTCAGGTCATAAATGTTTGTGTACAGAGACAAACTGTTCAACCTCTCTTCTGCTTTCAACTTCTCCTGTATTTCTAAGGCAGACCCACCAGCATTTGCCCTAGTGAAACTGCAGCCCAAGCCCAGCAGGCGTTTTCAACCAGGCAGTCTGTAAACACCCAGGACTCACTTCAAGGAGCCCAGCACACCCGGGCAGGAGAAGCCCCTGTCACCCCCAGGGAGGAGCTGCCAGCTCCCAGCAAACAGCATCAGGAAACTCTGCCACGAGCAGGCTCTCTAGTTTTTTTTTCCCCCAAAATGCCAAATCTGCAGGCACATCAGTGTGGGCAGACCACGAGTTTCAGTGTAAGAGTGGTGGCTTGTCTCTGCTGACATCAAGGATCTGCTGAGCAGGCGCCTGCAGGATGGGGCTGCCAGCAACTGCCCTGAGCAGCAACGGATTTGGGCTGCCAAGAGGCAGCACAGCATGCAGGGTGACAGTGCCAGCCACCATGAGACACCATCTCCAGTTTGGGGAAAAACTGTCACTGTCAGGGCAAACATCTGTCAGCCTCACACATCTAAACTGCAGTAAGAAACACAGTAATTGTATCATCCATTTTCCATGCTGACACCATGACGTACTCGGCTAAAGAAGATAAAAGAGACTTGGACAGTCAGGACTGCAGGCACTCGAGGCCATTTTGATTTAAGCTTATTCCCTTTCTGTCTAAATAAACATATCTGTTATGAATGACGAATGTTCCTCCATTTCCCTCCTTACTGCTGCATTTCCAAATTTTTGTAGGTCTTTCCAAGGGTGACGCAGGAAACGAAAAGCATAGAAGCCCTGAAGTTGGATGGTCAAGCTGCAGAGGGAGGTGAGGGCTGGGGGAACCGCTGTGTACGACAGCAACCCTCCCCTCTACCTCCCACAAAAGACACTTCCCCATTCCCCACGCCCTCGTCCTTACCTCGTAGGACCAGACACACTGCACCCCCGCGAACCTCCGCACGCATCTCCCCACTTCCACGTCCTCGTGCGTGGTGTACATCTCCCGCAGGCACTCGCCAATGTGGGGCACCATCCTCCGCAGCACCTCCCGGCTCATGATCACTCCTGGCCCCCCCATGCAGAAGTTCTCGCCCGGTTCCAGTGCCAGCTTCCCCATCTCCTCCGTGGTGCCGAGGCCGGTCTGCCCCAGGAACAGGGGCTCGCTGCTGTTCAGGCTCCTGAGGAAGTTCTCCAGTTTGTCCCCTTTGATGTAAACGTCATCGTCAGCCCTCATAAACCATTCGTATTTGTCCAAGTAGTGGTCATGCATGTATTTGAGCATCATGAAGGATTTCTTCTGGGGTGGGTAGGAGTCATCTACACCTGGAAGTGGCACGATGGGGATGGGGATAGAGGTGTCCGAACCCTCACTGGAGAAGAATTCGACCTTGCCAGGAATGGTTTTGGACCACGTTCTAGATTGAAAAAGACATGAAGGAATAATTAAACATGGAAACCAGGGCAGGCAGAGAGTGCTACCACAGACTGCAGCTCACCTGCTTTACAAATTTTCTTTTTTGAATGCCTTGAAAGGTTATTTTTTACCACACAAATGAGGACATTCACATGGCACACACAGCAACTGGTACAACACACACAAAATTCTGATATGGCAAGCATCTGAGTATCATTTTTGCACCTCCGTATGTTAGAAAAATAATTCAGTAGTAGCAGTTCACTAGTGGCAAGCAGGATTTTTTAAGCACGCTCGGTTTTGGACTAACAGCTATTGGTCACAAAATACAGAGGTGAGCCAATACGGGCCAACAATTCACATACAACTGAATTTACTGCTTCCAAAGCTTTTCTGCAAGTTATTCAGCATCATAGCCACCTTCTGTTCACTCTAAGCCTCTCCAAAAAGTCAAATGTGCACTCAGACTTCCACAGAGTAAATTCACATGAACTTTTAAGGAAATGGCATCCCTTGGGAAACCAACCAAACAGCATCTTCTCCAGCTGATGTGTGGAGAAGCAAAACACAGAGCATGGAGCAGAAGTAACCTCAATCGGCTTTGTCCATACCAGCAAAGTTCTAAGAGATGCCTGTAAAACTCGTCATTGCCACAATAGCATGGTGCTACCAACGCCTGCACCTCCAGCAGCTTTCCAGACACTTCATTCCAGGTTTTAGTGAAGAGGAACAGCACAGAAGAGGAGCCTTTTCTGTGCAGAGCAGCACAGTGACAACATCTGCTCCACACCTTCCGTGCTCCTCTCTGACAAATCCAACCCATCTGCGTAGGCAAACTGGGTCACTGATAGTGCAGGAAGAGCTGTAGGATGATTCCTCAAGGCAGAGCACAGCCTCCTCCAGGGAGGATTTTCAGTCACGTAACTGCTACAGCCTTGCCCTAAAAATTATTAATTTTCAGCTTGCTGTACCATTTTCTGAGATTCTATCTGGGAAAAGAGCAGAGATCACATATTCCTCACAGAAACTCACAGAAAACTATTTTAGTTGGTAAACCAACAGGTTTTGTCCCTTTTTGTACAGGGGGGAGAAGATTTTATAGTTTTACTTGGTGACTATACTCAGAACATAACCTAAAGCTGATGTGAAAACACTCTAAAGTTAAAGGACACAGTATTCCCTCAATGCATCACTGTCACTCTGACCAGATGCCTCTCAGCACAGGCTTCTTGCCAAAACCTGAGCAGATTTTGGGCAGCACAGACCATCTGAAATTTGAAATCTCCAGAATTAGCTATCATATAAAGCCTGAAACGTAAAAATACTTCAGGAGAATTATTCCTTAAGTTCCATCAGAAAATGCAGAGGTATTTAATGAGACAACCTAAACATCAGCTTTGACACCTTAACAGTTGCTCACTAATTCCACTGTGTGTAATGAATATCACCCAATTACTTTAAAAGCTTTGTCTTCTGGATTTCTTACTGCCATGGGTAGTGTTTCATAGCAAAAGTTTAGATCCCAGCTTCCCAGAAGAGCACAGAGTAAAGCAAATGGAAACATTCCCACTGACTTCACAACAGAGGTGATGAGGCCTTTAATCATCAATGATGCAATTAATGCACAGTAGTACTGGTTATAAATCATATCCTGTGAAAGCACTGAGAACTGCCCGTCTTAAAAGGAGACATGGTCATATCCTGAACTTTCACTATTAAGGAAGTTCTGCTGTTTATTTTCTGACACCCACACTCCACATACAAAGCATCCACAGCTCTTCCCATATCAACTCCCAGTCTGACTTTTCTTCGCTAAAGGTACTCAATGCATTTAAATTTTAATCTCACAGAAAGAAAGGACAGAAGGAGTTACTGAGAAGTGCAGCTCATCTCATCCACTGAGACACAGCTTTGGGTGGACACAGGACGCTTTGCAGACAACCACCAGCTGAAGTTATTAGCTAAAGTCTTACGGAAATTTCTGTTTCTTTACTTTTTTATTCAAAAGCAAACAGTGAATTTTCAGACTTACTCTCCATATCCTGAAAGTTCTGCCTTTATCATGACTACAGTCTATGGACAACACAGGATGTCTTCTATCACTTCAAGCTTTAGCTCCCTTCTGGAAGTCATCAACCCCTTCTGTTGATTCCCAGTTTATATTTACTCCCTGCTCTCCAAATAGGTACCCTCACCTCAAGACCCACTAAGTATTGTCAAGAGAAGAGCTCCCATTCAACAGAAAGGGAACAAAATGCATACATAAAAACATACATCCATAAAGCCTGGCATGCTTGATTCCGACTCTTCTTATTGCACTAAACCCCTCACCCCAAAGCCAGTTTGAGCCTATCTTTCCATATGGGCCATATTCAGGTTTCACATTAAAACAGGGGTAAAACAGAGACATTCCTGCCTATGTGAGGAGCACAGTGGGGACCGTGCCCTAACAATATCCACATCCCAAGGACCCGTGTGTGACCTGGGTCAGCACCACAACGTTACTCCAGCCTTGGGATCTCATGTCAACCACATCGACCGTGCACCAGCACAGCTTGACTGAGCCTTTGTTCACCTCCTGCAACAACACAGTTTCTAGGATGAGACAACTCAACGTGTTATTTGTGACCGTGGCTTTGAGCGATTGTTTGAACCCAAAGGGACGAAACACTCCCACATGGAAAAACAGCCCGAGTGTCTGTGTCAACACGAGCACGGCTCGGGCAGAGGCTGAGACAATGGAGTCACCACGGGCTGCTCCTCACGTCGAAGCCACAGCTCACTGTGCCCCTTTTTGGGGACAGAATACAGGGAGAACAGTTTGCTCGGGAAACACGTTGTTGCACTTGGCCAAAGAAGCCAAACCACAGAGGGTGAGATGAACTCTAAGTACGTTTTTCTGACCCTAGTTATCAGGAGAACTAAGGACGGATAAATGCAGGGATGAATTCTGATCAAAGCTGCTTTTAACTTTTTTATCCGATGTTGCAAATAATCAGACCTGTCTCAGTCACCAGCAATTCTGTAGTTTAGTATGTGAAAACTACATTTCTTGCCAGTCCTCCCACCTCCACTGTAGTTTACCCTGTCTGCTCTCAGGTTATGGGCAGCAACCTGACCCTTCAGCTCCTGAGCACAGAGCTCTTGTCTCAACACCTCCCCACCTCTGTGGCCCCACCAACACTCCCTTCCACCAGCTGACATTACTTTCCTGGTCAAGGTTTCTCCAGTATAAGACCTGCAGGTTGTACCTGCAAAAGAACTGTATGTTTGATAATTAAAAAAAAAACAAAGAAAAGTATTTTTATTGAAACTTGACACCCTCCTTCCTCCACATTTCCCCATCACCCTCAGCTGTTTAAAGGACACATTGACACATTTCTGCCACCAGACTCCTGTCTCTGCAGCTGCAGAGACCACCTGGGCTGCAGTGATCGATCACTGATGGCCTCAGTCAAAGCCATTTCGACTCTGTCCAGAAATATCAGCTTGTGAATACAACCGATACTGTACTGAACTGGTCATTTAAAAACCCTGACAGATCCCAACCTTATCTCCTCTGTGTAATCTGAATCTGCTGCTTAAGCAGGAGGATGTGCATGAATCAGGACAGCAAGGCTCTCTATTACCCTCCCCAGGAGGTAAAAAACCAGCACAATGCTGTGTGACCTGGTTTCTCTCAGTGCACAGGGCACAGAACTCCACAAACCAGAAGGCTGCATTGAGAAGGAAATCAAAGTGAAAATTAAACAAACACAAACAAAATGAGTAATGCTTCCTCAGGAAAAAGCTCTTAGCAGAGGACATGAGTCCAGTAATGCTCCAGTTTTGGTGGCTATCAAAGCAATTTTACCATCCCTCTCTCTCCCAGTTTTGCACACTGGGTATCCTACATGTACCCTAGGCTACGCAAGTCACAAGCAAACTGGGTGAAAAGATTTTGTCCCAGCTGTACTCATGAAATACAGAAAATCTTGTACACACAGACAGTGCTAAAAAACCCGCAGTATTTTCTAAAAAGTGACCACAACTGTAGTCATGAAATGTTGTCCTAAGTTATTTCTTTGTTTAAAAAGAAGCTTAAAAAGCACAGCTTGCAGCAGGAGCAGCACAGATCTGGAGTGTTTTATCTTCAGTTTCCAGTATTTATTATTTATTTGTATTATCTTGCTTCGTTATCAGCTCTGCAGACTCGGCAGAAGCACAGTCAGTGGCATTATGCAGACAGTGCTCCCTTTGTAGAGACCCAAGCTGAAGACTACGACAAAAAATGTATTTGGTTTTTGTCTGCAGCTCAGGAAGTTCCCTTAGAGAAGATCAGAGAAATCATTTAAAGTTTTGAGAAATAGTCATCTTGTATAATTACGCTGAAGAAAATCATAATTTGTGAAGAACTCAGCAAGACAACAGACGTAAAAGACTGATGTCTTGAATGCAGCTGAATTCCATGTTGAATTAGGGCTAGTTTTGCATAACTGTTCTTCAAGGTCCCATTCTTCCAACAACACTTGGTACAGGGGAAGCAATGAACCACAGCTTAGGCAGGAGAACTGAGCATGGAAACCAGCACGCTGCTGCTGCACGAGGTACTGCAGATGACCAACACGAGAGGTCACCGAAGAAACCTCGGGTTTTAAATTTCCAGATCTTTGTCATTAAGACCTGCATTACAGAATTCGGATTTTGAGGAAAAGTTCCTTTCAAGTTTTTGCAGGATAGCTTTAACGGAGAACCCAAGCAGCTTCCGCAGCTCTTTGAGTCCTTTGAGCTAAATTCCTCCAATTTTAAGTGATGCCAGTTTTCTGTCCATGCATATCCATCCACCTGCCTTGTGGACACAGGGACAGAAATGGATCCATCACCCACAGGGACACTGACAGTGGGTCAGGCTAAGATCAAAGCCCCAAGTGTCTCACAGGTTTGGGCCATATGGTTATTTTAGGGGGTGTAGGTGACTTTGTTTTACTTATCCCCCCTGTATCAATGACAGTTGCTCTCACTGTGTTTCTTTCATAGTCTTTCTTAAGCATTCTCACAAATTTTAGGTTGCTGGTCAGAAATCCCAAGTACATCATGTTTCTGGTGGAGGGTACCTGAGCAGGACACCGAGTTCTCACTACTGCAATACCGTCGTACGATTCATACATGAAGCAGAACATGTATTGTGTTGGCACGACATTCAAAGTCACTTCACACAGGGACCCCTCCCAAGAGGCAGGAGCTCCACAATCCATCACATCCCCTCACCAGCAACTGGAATAGGCCAAACCACCCAACAGATTCAGATCTACGCTCTGAATTTAGGAGCAATGCAATAACGTGTAAGTGCAGGCTTAGACAGATAGCACAAACTCCCTTACACACCCCAAATCCTTCTGGCTGCCTTTCACTTAAGCTCTTCTGAGCACTCAGGTATTCGGATTCCAGTGCACACAGCTTCCTGTAAGCCACCACCAACAGAGGCAGCACGTTCCAAACGGAGCCTCCGAAGGGCATCCTTCAGCCACGGGATAGGGATGGCTTAGCACCAGCCCCGGGCATCACTCATGGTCCTCGTGGCACTTGACGGTGCCACGGGGACCGTCCCAAACCGAGAAGTGCTGCGGCTGTGTTCCTGCAGAGATGCTGCCAAAGGCCAGCCGCTGATATCTCGCCATTAACTGCATTCACACCACTCTCCTGCCACGTTTCCCAGGAAATCTAGTTGCTATGCAAACAGGAAAAAAAAAATGGTTAACTGCCTGATATTTCTGTTCCTGAGAAAGCAGACTTAAATCTTCTGGGAGACTGCTTATTCCCATCCTCTCCTTCCTGCAGCTCTTCTAGGACAACTCCCCTCAACTGCAAAACCATTAGCACATATTGTTGCACTTTCCCTGAACCCCAGCCATCCCTTTAACTCCTTCCTGCCCAGCTCTTTTCCTGTCTATTCCTTGTCCTTTCAAGTGACACCGTGGTTCCTGCTGCTGCACTTCACCGGCCTCCTGGAAGGGAAGCTCTGCTAACCTGGCTGTCAGATGTAATAACTGCTGAGGCTGCAAATCTGCCCTCCGAAAACCTGTGGATCTAAAGCTTATTCTCTGCCTCATAGACTACAAAAGCACGACTGTTACAAAGAGCCGGCGGCTCCCGAAAATGCAGCAGGCCTGTTTTGCCTTGCAGTGGTCATTTTGCTCATGATTGATGTTCAGGAAGTGGATTGCTTCCCCTCTTGTTAGACCCTATCTGGATTCACAGCAGCCAGGATCAGCAAATGCTTTCCGCTCCGGTCCCTTTTAGCTGTGTCTGTAAATGGCCTTTGAGCCACAGCAATTTGGAGGTATTCAGCCTCTGAATCCCTAATTCCTTTCAGCGTGGTATCAAGGCTCTGCACACGCTGCCACCCCGGGAATGCCTTGCTAGCAGCTTCCCATTTCACTGGCTGTGCCAGCGATTCAGCTCACCAGGATGCTTTGTCAATGTAGTAATCCCAGCAATTGTCTGCTTGAGTACTTCATGGCAATCAAAAGCCATTTAAGATTTCAGGTTTGTCTTCCTCTTCCCCCCTCCCCATCTTCCCCCAAAGATGTCTTCCTGTCACCAGGACATTAGCTCATTTCTTTCACCAGCGGAGGTGAGAAAAACGCATTTAGCCCTACTAAGAGTCTCTTTATCCATCTCTTCCAAGAACAGACATCATCTCTAGAGGTTAAACCAAAATAGCAATGCAGTAAAAAGTGATACTCAGATCTCCATCTAAGGGCTGAAGGAGCCCGATTCCATTTGCTGGATTTGTTAAGTTGCATCTTTAACCATTGCTTTGTGTGAGCAGATGTTGGAGATCTTGTTCTCTAAACCCAGCTCTGCCACTGCACGAGACTGTTCAACAAGCACAGGCAAAACCAGGGACGAGAATCCTTCCCACACCAGCAAAGTGAATTCCTCCCCAGATAACACTCTGGACAACACGGTGATAAATTTCCCTTTTCTGAATTCCTGATGTAAAATCTGATGGATGCTAGACAAACTGTTCTGCCATAAAACCTGTTACGTGATGTCCCAACACGACTCCAGCCTCTCCGTATGTAAATCTAAATTACACAGTCTGTGAGATTTGCAATCCAGAATGCTCCATCCCACATGGTGAAGGAGAACATAACCCTGAAGAAACAGATTCCTTCACCCATTTCAAAGCATCAATCATGCACTCTCTGTAACTTAATTACAGGTCTACTGCTGGAAGAAGGAATTAAGTTTCCATTAAAATCATCGCTGGTGGACAACGTGCCTCAGATTGCCCAAATAAAGCAATTTTACTGCATTTGATGCTAATATAAATACAGATTTCCTGAAACCAGAGCTGAGCTGGGAACGATGGTATGATGGTCCATCGTACATAGTTTTGCCATCCTACTCTCTCACTGGCCAATAGGGCCAAGTACTTTTCAGCCAGGGCAGGCAGGACATGGAGAAGAGTTTGTTCTAGCACAAATCTAAAGAGGATGTTTTACTAAAGATCTGTCCCAGAGCTCCTGGCTGCTCCTCCGCGGGTGCTGGCTCAGCCGGAGCTGGGGTATACCCGAGCTGACACTTTAGCTCTTAACTCTTTCAGATTTCCCGAGCAGGCTCCCCGTGCAGCCTCCCAGCACTGCCTGCTGGCGCACAAGCCGGAGCAACGAGCATATTCCAGCAGACCGGAGTGTTTCACCAAAGCCACAGACACATCTCTCACAAAAGAGATGATTATCCTGATGCTGCCGAGGCTTTGGACAGAATTCCCGTTAGCCCGTGGCCGTACCCAGCTACACTTGGGGACCACAGTCAGCAGTCAAAGCCATTTGCAAATGGCTTGCACCAAGACTGTCCCTGTTCCAAAATAAGGTGTGCTCAGGTAACAAACACACGGCTCTGAGACCCTGGTTCCTGCATTAGCTCAACCAGCCTGAAGCACGGAGCGTTTCACCCAGGCTGACTCTCCTCATCCGAGCTGTTTCACTACCTGGTCCAGCCTCAGCAGCGGCTGTGGCGAGCAGAGGTGGGGTTTACTCTTTGTTCCTAGATGCCTTCTCTGGGTCTCATTCCCAAGCACACGCTTTCGGCTCGGCGCAGTGATCTTTGCTTCCCTATCCAGAGGATTACAGCGCTCTCCAAACTTTATTTCTGCTACCATCAGGCTGTCAGCTCTCTCCATAAGCAGCAGCCAAGGACCGTACCAGCGTGGCGCAGCTGCGCCCAAGGCAGAGGCACTGAGGGACACACTTTGATGCCCGCGTCCCCTCCGGTGACCGGCAGTCAGTGTCCCCTCGCATCGGCGGGGCTGCCTGACCCTCAGGCAAGGCCACTGGGGCCACCCGCCAGGTGGTACCTGGCTGAACCAGACCCTGCGGGAGCGGCAACGCGACTCACTCGACCCCTCGCGTCTCTGCCGAGCTGCCCGGACAGCGGAGCAGCGCTCCGGGCACCGCTCCTCCCGCAGCCCTCCCGGAGAGCGCCCCAGGGCTCCCTCAGTGCGCCCGAGTCGGAGCGAGGAGCGCCGGGACTGAGCGTGCCCCGAGGCTCGCCCGCACCTGCCCCGGGGAAGGGCGAGCGATCCCCGAGGCCGGCGGGGGCATCCCGGCTGCAAGGGCATCCCGGGCCGGGCGTTCTTACCCCGGGGCGACCGGGCCGAGTCCAGCTGAACGGCCCCGAACCGAGCCAAGCCCAGCTCCGCTGAATGGGACCGAATCGAGCCAAGCCCAGCTCGGCTGAATGGGACCGAATCGAGCCAAGCCCAGCTCATCTGAACGGGGCCGAACCCAGCTGAGACGAGTCGAGCCCACCCGAACCGACCCCGAGCCCATCCCACACCCCAGCCCAACGCAGCCCACCGGACCCCCATCCCGGTCGGGCGCCGCCGGCCCCCGCCCGCTCACCGGTGCGCGGCCACGGCGCGGCTCCGCAGGTACTTCTGCGCCGTCATGACCCCCACGAAGAGGAAGCTC